>VJMY01000094.1:0-158577 GCA_009869795.1 Neelides sp. FZ-2019
TCATCAATAGGTATTATTCATATAGGACATTTTCGCATAGGGCATATTCCAGTAGGACATTTTCATATAGGGAATATTGCGCATAGGGATTATTTGAGTAGGTCATTTGACGGGGAATCCTGGGATTTATCCTCTCCATTTGAGACTCGAAACTGGTTAAACATTTGCTCTGAATAGCTCCTCTTCTCTTATCTCTCTCCTCCTCAGATCTCCTCAACACTTTTATCTCGAATCTACATACTCGTCACTGGAGCTACACACCCAAACTCAAATCTCAAATTGATTCCTCCTTCCAAATACATCCCATACACATTCATCCATACTTTCATCCATACATATGATTCTTCCACATTTTATTCTTCCATACTCTCCAATAGAATTATTACATTCTTGGAACGCAGAGTTCAAAAACACAATAAATCCATCTCGACCCCGGATGAGCGAATAAGGTCTATGGATCCCCATACGCCTGTTTTAATTTTACACAAAGAAGAATTTAAACTCGCGAACCCAAACGCGTATAATCCCCAAAGAAAAGGAATAAGATTCCTACAAATACTAGTACAAATAAGATTCTCCTCATTGTAGGAAACTCATAAGAAACTTAGCAAGGATTCGCTCAAAGATAAGCGGATTTTTTTGATCCGCCCGCTAGAATTTTCATCGCCTTCCCCCCCATCACTCCTCTCAATAAAGACTCAACTCGGGAGCTCTACCTTCCCCGCATTGCCTTTTCTCGCAAAAACTAGGAATTCTGGATGTAATCCATTTCAGAAATAGACTCATTTGTTTCTAATTAAAATGAATGCGGATCCTTTGAATTGAGAGTCATTTGAAGGACGATTAAGTCGAGACGAGGAGAATGCGGAGCCGGGCCCTTTGTCTCTCCAAAAACCCATCGTCTCCTCCACCTTGAATCCCCTTCAATCCAACGTTCGATCCAATGTTGAATCCAATGGACTCATTGGGAGACACCGCGGACCTCCGCATCTCTCCTCTATGAGGGAGTGAGGCGTCCAGGGCTTATACAACCCACTCCAGAAGAGAATCCAGAAGAGAATCCAGAAGAGAATCAAAAGAGAATAGGACTTGAAGGGAAGGTGAAAGGAGCCCTTGTAAAAACCAGGGATAATATAAAAACTACCGTCCAATATGTAGACTATAGCAAATGGAATTGAATGGGATGAACAAGTCTGACATCCCTTAACAATGCACTTCAGCCTTCACCCTTTTCCTATGTCTTGAAGAAGCCTTTCGGTTATGACTCCAGAGGATTCCAAAGTGAGCTAAAAAGGATCTCGTTGAGAGATATACATATCTGGAGAAATGCATAATGCATATGAAATATACAAATCTGGAGATATAATACATATCTGGAGAGGCAGGTAGGCCTCATAAAAATCCACACACATGTGTTATAGGGGAGTTGTGAAGAGGAGTTCCAAAGAGCTCCTTCAATTGAAATCCCTGAGTGAATGTGAGTCTGGTGGACTCAGGGACTCACTGCACGTACGAAACTGATCCTCCCATCCCATCTTATTCATCTTCGTGTTTATCGCATCTCTCTGTCCTTCTCCTTCCCTCCTTAAGATAAGTAACTAGGCAATGTAAATGCTCATGTTCAATCTCCCGCTCGCCCCGCTCAAACCTTCATTATTCCCTCAGTTCAACTAGCCAGCGAACCTCCTCCAATCTTAACCCTCCTCATCTTCCTCCGTCCACCGAGCTGAATGCATAAGAAGAAGAGCAAATAATAAATATTCTCCTAAGAACTCTCCTTTAAATTCAACCAAGACTCACATTCAATTAAGACTCAGAGCAACAACGACTCTTTGGGATCATAATGTTTAAAAAAGACCATTGGCCAAATGTCACCTTTTTTCCATTTTCCTTCGTTTACATAATTGTCCAGTAGTGTATTTCGTTGGATTTGTTTGCAGTGTTTAAGGTGGCCATAAAGGCCATTCTCAAATATCGCATTCCTCTGTCACTTATCATCATGGTTGTTCTTATCTTTATATTTCCCCATATCTTCAAGAGCCTCCTCAGAGCTAATGGGAGGAGAGTGTAAATGCAGGCGCGCAGAAAAAACCTCAACCAGCCCAACTCGAATCTATATAATATTATCCTCGTCATTATCGGCCTCATCATCCTCATCATCATTTCACATCACATTGAAGATCCTCTCGCCTCTGCTAATTCACCTCTTCGCACATACGGGCTCTAATCACACCCATTTTCAATAGAATATCCACTCACGATAAAAATCATCAACGTGGATTCTATTAGCTTAATCACTCCCTGGTTCTCCTTCGTGTAATTCGAGCATTCCTCCTATCGCCAAACTAAATTCCATTTAGCTTCATTATACCTTTAAATGTTCAACAATCCAACATCAATATCCTCACAGGACTGCGAGCTCGACCCATTGTGAGAGAGAATATCTATAGAATATGCATTTGAAGATATCACAGAAAGCGTGAGGTCACAAATCGTAATTGATAAACGCTCTTTTCATAAAAATGCCAAATGGTAATAAACATTGATATTTAATCAAACAATGTATCATACACACATTGCTCAATAACAAATCATAATCATATTATTTAAACGCTCATTCAACAAATCGACACTTCAATTCATAAAATTAATAATTCAATTTAAACTAATGTTATACTAAAATTTGCTTAAGTCAGTATAAATAAAAGCTACTTAATTACAACCAGTAAAATTTCTCTTTAATTAAACACACGTACTAAACGAAGCAAATTAAAATCATGAATGGAAAATATAAGAATCCGGAATTAATTTCAGATATTTTAATAGAATATACGATGGGATGGCCAATTAAAAACTTGAAGCTAGATGATGAAAATTGAAGATTCTGACAGTATTCTAATGATTCATAAATGGTGGAAGTGGAGAAGAGAAGCGTGGAGAATTCCTCGTCTTCTTGTTCCTCGTAGTTAAAAGGGAGTTAGAGAGGAACACAGCAACTCGTTGGAACTAAAGACCTTTACACACAACACAATTTGTTCGAGTGACGTGCTGGGAAAAAATTAACTAGGCAAGTCAAACGTCTACAAATTTGTGTTTGGATAGGGAAAGATGCCTTATTTAAAACATGCAATAAGTCACCTCTTCGCCTGACAAGTTGGGATTCCAAAGGTTGTCTTCTCCGCTCCTCTCCATCGTCTCCTCATTCTTATTCTCTCACTCCTCAACACACTCACACACACACACACGGCATATGCAAATGACCAAGGAATAAAATTAAACCCTAAATTATTGTTTTCCTTAAAACCAACTCATTTACTTTTAAATTCACTTCTAATCAAAAGAACAACCTCCGGCTCCCCCACAAACCCCCATGTTCAAGTGACAAAAGAGATTCATATCATTGAATCTCTTTAGAAGATTCTCTTTCCATGATTTCCTAAATCAATTTCTTCATCTGTCTTCACAAGATTCATTGGAAGATACAGAGGATTTACCGAGTCAAAACCCCTCGCTTGTATTTAAATACAAAAAGCCACAAACACAAAAAGTTTCATTTTCAATTCAAAATCCAAATCTCCCTCTCGTCCTTCTTCCAAGAAAGAAGGCCTTTGATATTTGACCTTAAACCATTGGGAATATGGATACAAAGAATAAAGATCAGACATAAGTTTGTTTCCTCTCCGGCTTTTTAACGAGGGAGGCCGGAGATTCAATTACTTGTTAAAAAACAAAAAGAATCGAAAGAGGAGACTCTCGCACTCGATGTGATCAAAAACCACGAAACAAACAAACATGGGACAAGGAAACTGATGACTTTCCAACATGCAATCCCAAATCCAACGAGAACAAACACAATTACAAGGAATCCAATGGCTCTACAACTTCGCATATCATCCTCGAGATCTCTCAGACCCTGCGACGCTCATCCCCACTCTCAAACTGAATTAATTCCACTTTCAATTTCCACATTTTTCTCCATTCCGGAGGAGAATAAGACAAGACATAAAAAGACCATCTCCCAGGTTGGAAGAAGTGTGTGTGGGATCAAGTAAGGAATCGACTCCTCTTGCTCCTCTCCCTCCGCTTCCCCAACAACGTGGAGATGAGATGAAGGAGCGATCGAACAAGAAATTACTGAATAACGATCATGAGCAAACTCATACTTATTACCAATTACGAGGAAAGGGACGGCTCATAATAATCTCATTCCTAATGATCTTCTAAGCATGGCTATAGCCGAGGAAATAACTCCTGGCATGCTAAGGAGATTCATCTCCTCGACTACTGAACTACTAAACCAGTCAGGTCTCCTCGATCACTCAAGGATCAGAAATCGGAATTTGGAATCATGAATGAGGATCCATTATCTTTAGCGTCATTCTACTCCCCGTGAGAATCAAACAACAGCTTGCACAACTCAAATAAAAATTTCCCTTCTCATTCTCCTAAACCAATCTCAATGTCAAATTTAACTCGACTTGACGAGCTAGAAGAGTATGAGTCAACCTGAATCACAAATCTTCCTACGTCTTTTTTTTAAAACCTTCATAAAAAACTTGATCCTTATAAAAATCCTTATAAAAATAGCAATCTACCTTTCCTTTCCTAATATACAAATCTCTAGTAATCTCAAATCTCAAGATGGCCAACTTAATAATTTTCATTTGTTAATCAACTTTTTGCTCAAATCTCATGACGCATTTGTTCGCTTTCAAATCCAAATCGTCATAAAATTTATTACATATGACTTGAACAAGATAGGAGAGGGAGAATGTGGGTGAATTGGCTGGAAGACGATGGGAACCGAAAATAACCCGAGTGAAATGGAAATAAATGTCGAGCGTCGAGTCGGGTTCCTAAGAATTCCACCTACTGAGTTCGAAGATAGAAAAATCCCCCTCGTTCACCTTCTTCTTCCCAAGACCCGCTCAACTTGTTGTCTCTCTTTAATAAACCGAGCTGACGGCCCGGGAGTTGCCGGGAGTTTGGAATCCTCAAGACTAAATGCTCCTCATCTCTCCGTGTCTTTCCGTTCCCCCTCTCGTCACTCTCGCTATGCAATGTGTGAATTCCAAGCTAATGTCTTGATGTTCCTGGAATGTTGTTCCAGAATTCTGATCCTCCGGCTCGATACAACAAGACCGAAAACCTCCTAATAAAATCATCCCCATTCAAACAACACATTTACTCCTGTCTGTTCAAAGACCCTCCCAAACTCCTCAAAAACATTTCACACAATCACATGTTCGCAGCCTTAGAAATCAGACCCAGTAAAACGACACACATCCTCCACATTTCCTCTCCACTAGTCACAAGAACTGATGTTTTTTTGTTTACATCCTATAAGCTATATACTTCCTCTCCAAGATTCCCTCTCATACCATACTCATACATACTCATTCTCATACTCAATAATACTTATAATCATATCGTCATATTAAAAACTACATATCAAGTCAAATATAACAAGCTTATTCATTTCCATTTAAGTTAGCAGAATCTTGTATTTGGTTTTTTAGAATAATTCTTCTTTCTCAGCTGTAAACCAGCAGAGATGTTAAAATTCCTCGCTATTGTAATTGGGATGATGAGGCTGTAGAAGGACTGAGGGCGGCTGGAGCGAGAGAAATATCAAAGTTCCACCCTAGTTTATTCATTTCCTCATAATTCCACCGAGGCATTCCTCCTTAATGTTCTCGTAATGGGTAGAAGTCTTGTTATCCTTCCAGTCCTTTCCATTGCCTTCCAAGGGCCCTTTGCTCTCCCTCCAGTTTCAAAATTCTCTTAGGGTAATTCTCCAGTCTGTGTTTGTGTCTTGGGAGTCTTCCTTGCCCTTTCACACCTTGCCATCCGTGTAGGTTGTCTCGGGACAAAATTTACAACCTGAGCAGAGGCCAAGGCAGAACCAGCTTGAGCCCCCGGTTCCTCCCCTCGACCTACGCTCCTCACTCTTTCCAGAATGGGCCCTTGGCCGAGAGTTATAGTTGGAACTCTTCTCGGGGTCCCTGCTCAGGCCCAAATGCCCCTGAGGTGGAAAAGACCCTAACAGAATTCCTCATCCCTTTCTTACAAGCCATGGCTATAAGAACCTTTACATACCCATCCTGACACCTCATATACTTTTATTCTTATATTCTCATATATATATGTATATACATACTTTTACACTAAACTACTTATAAAACTTGGTATATTACTTATCATTAGTATACTTACTAACAATATATTAGCAAGTTGGTTATACGGTTAAATCGTTAGTTATGTATACGGTTAAATGTATAGCTTCAGCCTCCTTCACGTCAAGTCCCAACTCATCGAGGCTTCGTTGACCAAAGTAATTTCTTGGAGTCTCGAGGATCTATTTGTTCCTCCATCCCTCCCTTCACCTCCGTCCACACCATACACGTATTTAGTAGTGAAATCCTCCCTTAAGTCCCTCCACTAAACTCACTCAAACACCTGACTCAGCCTCATTGAATGAGTAATGCAAAATCCAGACTTTCTTATCTTCGTCCTCCTATCAACCCCAGTCAGTCCTCGTCAGTCTCTCTCCTATTCTTATCTCCTACAACCAGTGTTTCCACTAAAGATTAAGTCCCATTTTCACCTCCCCACACTTTGATTTCCAAAGTCCCTCTCTCGACCTGTCATTAGCCACCTCATAATAATAGGGATTTCCGGTGAAATATTAACACAACCAGAGGAGCTTCTATCCATAAATCCATACATCCTTCCAAGGAGCTTCTTACTATTAACCTGCCAAAACTTCCAATTTCCAATGCCTATTCATGAATGAAAGGAGAGAAACTTCTTTATTAAAATAAAGTAGTTTGGGGGTTTAGTCTTCCGGGAGAGAGTTGAGAGGAACGAACACATGTGCAACTATGTTACAAGGGTCTCTCGGGAGGCGAATCGGGTCCAGGAAAGAACTTCAACTTCCTCTGGTCCAATTGAGTTCTGACTATCTCCACAAGACTACTTTTTCATATGATATTATTAATAATCAAATTGCGCCTCGTTGAGTGCATTCCTTCGCAATTAAAAAGTAAACGCAGGGTGTAATCAAGTTGTCAAGCTACAATTACTCGGCCCCTAATTATCATGATTAGCTCTTTGAAGATTGTAAAATCTCCATGTGCGTTTAATCACTCATCTCCGCTTAACTCCTTCTTACTCCCCGTCATGCCATTATCAAGTTTTAAAGACCCATCGCTCATCGTTAGAACTACATTGGGAAGTCTCAAAACTTATCATATTTTCAAAAAATCCTCTTCTCGCTGAACCAATTGGCTCCCAAATGATTTTCATGAACTTTTCACTTTTTACATTCATCAACTCCTCAACTCTCATACGCCTAAGTAATATTACTTACAGCTAGAATATGACTAAATAAGCAATTTGGTTTAAACAAAATGAACTTACCGAGGCCCAAGAAGGCAGCCGGGTCTGGTCGAAGGGAAGAGTGGTGGCCATTTTTGCTGGTTTGGGTGTAATTACTCGAAGGACCACTGCTGGTCGAAAATGGGGGGCTTTTCCTTCCCTGTAAGAAAAACAAACATGTTTAATTATTCACATGAAAAAAGGCGTATAAAAAAGGCATACGGTTATTATTATTATTATTATATGGATCCTCAAGTGCTTCTTGGCTTCTTCCCCTACTCCAAAAGATGAACCCAAATGATAACATAATTAATTTTACGATTTAATGTTCCATGTTAAATCTTCGTCGAAGCAAAACTCGTCTGGGAGTCAAAGGCTCCTTCAAATTCCAAATTACACGACTTTCATTTAATCCACCAAGAATCAATTTATGCTCATTTCACAGCATTAACATTTCATTATTTCGTCTCGAGTGAGTCGAGTGCGAAAGGTGTGAAGGCACCTTAGCGGAAATGGTAAGAAAAAATCTGCAATTCAAAAACCCGAGACCTTTTATGCTCCACAGCCTTAATAGTCAAAATGTTAAGGAGCTGAAAGGACGATAAGGAAAATAAGCATAATATATTTCTATATATTTTCATTTCATTCGAAAACATTTCATTTCGGAAGCTCAAGCTTTGAAGTGTAATAAGAAACAACGGCGTGTGGGCCTGAGTCCGCCAGCTACAATGTAAATACATAAAGACTATCAGACAGCGAGAGCAAAGGGCAAATATAATAATAATGCTGAGTGATATTCTTTTCGATACGAGGATATTACTTTCAGCTTGGATGATATTTTGATGAATGTGTGCAGACAGCCAGGGGTTGATCTCGTTACGAGACACCTCAAAGGAACCACCAAGAGAAGAGCCAAACAAGGCATTTGCCTCCTACTCCATTTGTTACGCATTTGATTCGGAGAATCCCCCAAACTTGCCATTATTAATTCAAAGCACAGAGTGGAAGGTTAGGTTCACTATCACTCAGGTCCATTAGGGAAGTTTCAAGTTCTCAGTTTATTTAGCCAAGGATGATAATATTATTATTATGTGTTTTCATTATTACATGTAATTAGAAAAAACAACTCGGGAGACTCTTGAACATGTAAACCGAACATCCTTCCCTACGAGACAGAACTCACGAGCGGAACTAATCGCCTTTCATTCCCATTTCATTTCCCACCTCTTCCTCCGTCTCAAATTTCTCAACCCGTCGAGTCGCCTTTATCAAGACACTTGAACTTCTAAGCTCATTTTCTCATTCAAAAATCCTAACCGTCACTTACATTTACATACTTTAATTAATTAATTATACATCTCCCTAATGAGCAAAATTGAAAAAAGAGTAAAAATAAAATCAAAACAATGAGTTCAAACCAAAGGCCATTATTACCTCCATCCGATCTATGTAATTGCAACATTAGAAAACACGAGAGTCAACATTGTTAAATATTATGAATTAAATAATTATATTTCCCTCGGCCTCTCCTTCTTGTTTGCCCATAATGAAAAGAAGCATATATGAAATCCCTGTGATTCTCCAGCCCACCCGCCTCGTTCTAGGTACTTTACTCTTCCACTCGTTCCGTCCATCCCCACCACTTTTTCTACCACATTACCTTAGCTAACTATCATAATACCTAGGAGTTTCATACTAACAATAAGGTCTTGTGCATATGCAGCATCTTACACTCAAATCTACAACTTCCCAATATTAGAGTTAGTGAAATTTTTAATAACTATGATGAAACCCAAAGCAAGCTTCCAATACTGAGAAAACCTATAATGAAAGTGCAACAAGAACCGCGGACTCAACTACCCCAACAATCTCCATCTCATTTATGATCCAATGATATATGCCAATTAGTTGGCAAAATATAAAATAATGAATTCCTTTTCATGCCTCAGTTTAATTCATAAAAACCAGACGTCTCGGCTAACAAGGGAATGCATAAAAATATCTCAATCGTAAATCAGCGCATCAAATGCGCATCAAAATAATTATGTTCTTATTACGCTTTCCGAATGACCAATCCAGTCCAAATAACAATAATAAAAAAATAATAATATCGTTCATGACCATGCCCAAGGAAAAACATGCGCATAATGTTATTCTCGCTCTTTCATCTCGTCTATCGTCTACTTTCAAGAGCTTCAACCACGATCAAATGGGAATTTTCTTCAAATAAATTTACATGCATAAAAAACCAAGTTAGATGACATGAGAAGTCATATACACTATTCGGTCAGCAATCATCAAATTACTATGTACCATTATTTGTTTTTATGAAAGTCAAGAACTCAACAGTGCTCGTATGTAGTGGGCATGTGTGAAACAATAATTTCTATGAACATTACCACACATGAAAATGAGGAAAAAGAAAATTATTGTGGTTTGAGCCTTAAAAAACCACCAGAGAGAATTGAAGGAGGAGGGGAAAAACCATTAAAGCCGATTTTGACAGGTGAGCAATGGGATAAGTCGTCTCGTCGCTTCCAAATGATTAAGTTATTAAAATAAAAACTCGATGCCTTTGCACTTAAATTACATTATTATTGCAATATTTCAATAATTTTAACCTTTTTCATAATTTTTATCTAATTGAATTCCTTAATCCCTTAAACCTCTTAAAAGTTAATTGTCATTAAATTCACAATTTTAACTCTAATTAAAATACACAAAATACATTTAATTAAAAGTAATTAAAAAACTAAAATTAAGCATAATAAAGCTAGAAACAAATGACTTGTTTCTTTCCCATTGAATAGCTTCAAGTCTCGCAGGGAAGGCGAAATGGCCCAAGAAAAGCTCGGTTGTTGTTCGGAGTCAGACTCGGATTAAGATTGAATGCACCAAGACGGCTCCGTCGCCTTCTTTAAAATTCCAGAGTCCCATGAAGGAGCCCACGAGGATTTGGAATTCTCCCTTCAACTTTGTTATGACACCTGGTCGGATTTGAAATTAAGCTCCTTTCTCACCTCCTTCCCATACTTCACCCTCTCGACCCTCCCATCCACTCACCCTACCCTTTTTATAAATAAAATAAGTATAAATTGAACTCTAATTAAGACCCATTTCACCCTTGTGACAACATCGTAAAAGGTAAATGGATTTAAAAGAGGTCAATTTCTTTTTTACTCAAATCTTGTCTCATCGCCCTCATCTATCTCCCCTCTCATCGAGAGATTAAATGAAGGAAAAAACGAGAAAAAATCAATTAAATGCGCCTAATGAAATAAATGGTACGAGAATTGAGAACAAAGATAAAATTGAAGGAAAATGAAAAATTTGTGAAATTCTTTACAATTGGATTCATTATATCAATTGACCGATCCAATGGGTTAAAAAGTAGTTTTTCAATTTCCCATACACTTCAGATTGAACTAATGAAATGAATGGAGCGAAAGGAAACAGTTAATTATTAATTAATTAGCCCGGTCAAGTCGACTCGTAGCTTTGACTAAACACAAACTCCCTCGCCCCTATTCCATCACCATTAGAATAATGAGGATCTCGACGACTTCTCAATTAACCAACAATTAATTTAATTAAAGCCAAAGTTCGAAGGTTGAGTACTTTCAAACTCCCAGTTCAATTAGGGAAATGCATAGCAGGGCGTGTAAATAATTTTCACATTTGCCACACAATCAAAAAGTAGCCATCGTGGAGTTTTTCGCACGAGCCGTCAAAAAAATAAGTTTAGCAATTAATTTAAAAATTAAGTGAAAAGTGAAGCTTACTTGATCACACTCTGTGGCTCGTATGAGGTCCCTTTTGTCATCATCAATGGCATCATCCGAGAATTTGTCATTTTCTCCTTCGTCCTCGGCACACTTAAACACTTTAACTTCGTCGCAATCATTTGGATCGTCGGCTCCGCGGATTCGCTCAGGAGCGGTCGACGAAGATGACGAACTCCCCGCACTCACGTGAGGCATCTTCTGTGAAAATAAAAAAATTAAATAAATAAATCGTATTTATTAAATAAATTGAATAAATCTTAATGATAATTTAAACAATCTTGAACATTATTATCAATTATCATAATTTTCATTATTATCATTTTAACGTCAATTTCATCAAGAGCATAATCTTTAATCATTTAACTTCATAACTCATACTTGGTTTTTACACGTGCCAGAATGAAAACAAAAAAGTTTCTCAACTTCCCTACAACTTCCTGAACTGATGACAAGGAAAGTTCTCCAGCACGAATCTCCCTTCTGTTTTGCCCCTCCACGAGGCTCAAACGGAGCGAGTTTGAATGGAGAAGTTTTTCTAACTAAGAATAGCAAATTATCGACACGGCACTCTTGACTCACACTGTCGTCTCTTTAAATTTAAATTCCCCTTCAACTCCTTCACTCCTCCGTCCTCACAAACCAATAACGGAGATAATACAAAAATACAAATATCATCAATAATGGAGCAACTAAAACTTCCAACTTGTGGTTTCCAACATTTCTCAACATGCACATGTCTCAATTAAAGTGACAAGTCAATTTGTCCAAAAATTCCCGATTCACATCAAACTCTGTAATTAAACATTGGAATAATAAGCTGAACGAGTCCATTCCTCTATGGGTATATCCCTTATGTAAATAACAAATTACAAACTTGCTTCTTGAGCTTTCCACTCTGCTTCGAGACATCAACACATGGAGTGAAACCAACAATTCTTATCCACTTCCCAAATTAATCAATGCAAAAAATGATGAAAGACTCCCTTGTACATGGTTTGGTACAAGCTGCACATTTAAACTTACTTTTAAGCAAGCTTTCAAGTTAGTGAACCAAGAGGAAGACGAGGGAGCTAAATTTAAAAATGCGTGGCAATTTGTGAAGAAGAAGAATAAATGTCGGTCGCGTCGGGTCGCATCGAGATAAATAAATGGGAATGTAAGTCGCATTTCTCTTCGCAACCCCCGTTTTCTCTCCGCAGCTAAATATGGTCAGGGGTCATAATAAAATGTATGTGAGGGACGTTAAACGTCTCTTGTCTTGTAAAGCTCCTTCGTTAATTTCCGAAGGAGTGCGAAGGGAAGGGAGAGTTTGGGAAGAGTCTTTTATGAGCTATAAAGAGAGTTCGGATGTCTCAAATGACATGCCCTTGTCAGTCATTGGGAGATTGATAGAACGATATCTCTTCACTCATCAGCTCCTCATCCCACTACACAACCCAGACAGCTCACATGCTCCTATGATCTCGGTAAGATCGGAGCCCATATCCTTATAAATCCATAGAGCTCTCTAATGTGAGAATAAATAATGTTATTCTTTCTCCCTACACAAAAACATTAAACCTTAGAGGATAATTCATCTTTTGGAATATCAGAAGTCAATTAAGAAGGAAGTTTACAGGCGTTCCTCCCCATGTTGGACGCTTATGACCAGACAGGGACGAGACAAGTTGGAATGATTCAATTCAATTAAATGATTTCCCATCCGCCGCGGAAGCCTCGCCGTGAGACCCCAGCAGATAAATAGAATTAATTAATTTTTATTAGCGAATGCGTTTTGTTCTTTAACGCTCGTTATCTAATACTTGCCAGGATGGATGGCTCTCTCGGGTTATATGACTGCGAAGAGACTCCTCCATCTTAAAGGGTAGTTAACTCGCAATTAAACATAAATTATCTCTTTACCCTCAAGCTTAATGAACTATAATGAATGTCTCGCTCCTCTCTGCTCAACTTTGACTCATAATTCTCCCTCTGTGTTTAACCTCAACTTCTGTGTTTATCTCATGAAACAATCCTTGTATTTATTATTTTGCTCCAACCAAATGCCCATAAGACAAGTGTACATTCATAGTATTTCATAGAGATACACTTTATGAATGCGTTTATGCTAACTAATCGCAAGTGGAATAAAAGTACTTTGGGCTTTAAAGAGGATTGTGTGAGCTCGCATGTCCTTTGAATGCAAATAATAAAATAATGCGGCGAGGCCTTGGAAGAATCCAGCTCAAGACGTGGAAAATCAGCGTTTCTCACCCTTATTTACCTTCCCCATCTCCCTCTCAATTAATTCAATTTAATTAAGGTCTTAATTGACAGTTTTCTTTTCATCGCCCCCATCTACTCTTCCAATTGAGTGGGTGGGAGAATGAGAAAACAAGACCCATTTCGAGCTACACAATTAATGCTCAATTAATCAAATGAAACAACCAACGACTCGGGAAATTCAAACAGTCAAATTAAATATGTCAAATTAAAAAGTTGATTTCATGTGTAATAAACATTGTTTGGAATTCAAGATCAAACGCTTTTAACTTACATTTTCTTTATACTCCTTCGAGTCGAGTGATTGAATATTCAAGTTATTCTCAGAAATGTTTGTTTTTTACACTCAACTCAATTAACTCATACTCATAAAATTCATAGTTAAGAAATCTTCATTTTGATTTTGTCAAAATGACGACGAGAAAACTTTAAACTTAATTTAATCAATTGTCAATTTAAGGTTCGAATATGGAATCGTTTTCAGGAAATGTTCAAATGTTTTATAATGAAAACGTAAAAATGAAATTTAAAATGTGTTTTTTCACAGTGGCTACATGGTTCTTTTCAAATGTTCCTTTTCTTCCTTGGGATTTTCTTCTTGGGGTTGTAGGAGAAGAAAGAGGATTCTGTGGGGATTGAAACCCTCAAGTTGAGGGACGAAGATCTCAAAGTCCAGAAACACAATTCACAAAATAAATCTCTTGTTGATCCTTCACTTGTTCTCAAGAATCGTCCACATTGGTCTTAAACTTTACCGAGAAAACCGGGGGATCGTCCACATTTGTTTAAAAAGCAACGACGGTTCACTTGGCTGGGTTGAGTGACAGGGTCGGGGAGTTCGGAGAGTGTTTTTTATCCATGTTTATGGAGGACCTGGATTGATGACACGGGTTGTTGTTCAGCGAGGTCTGTTCGGAACGGGCAGTGGAGTAATACTAGCCGTGGTGGTGGTGTGGTGTGCCGGTGCATGTGTTTGGGGGTAGAAAGGGCCGCCGGGGGTTGGAGAAGGAGGGGACAAAGGGCCGCAGATCCCAGTGCGCCGTCGGGCCGCCAACCCAAGAGAACCACCCGCGAGTCAAAGGAACGAGCCGCGACTGGCCCAACTGCCGCTCTGGCACAAGCCAATCCCCCAACTAACCCCACAAACACCACAAGCGCCATCCAACAGCACAATTAATGAATAAACGATGGTTAACTTTAATGACGTTTATGTAGTTTATCCAGTGCCTGAACCCGCATTAATCCTTTAGCTTTTATTTTGCGTAGAATTACTGACTTCGCTTCGCACAAAACTCAACGCGTTAAAAGTCGAATGTTTATTTATTTTTTTATTATGACTATTTCTCGTCAGTTTCTTTTCGATTACTATTTATTTTATATTATTACTTTTGATTTAAATAATTTTGACAATTATTAGTTTGCCAGACTTTATGAGTCAGTACATAATGAAATGGTATAAATGTGATATAATTGTTATAATTTTCATTCTAACTAAACATTAGACATTGTATTGTTGAACCTCGCTCAATGACAATTTCAATATGTTTTGTTCATTGCTTATTAATGTTATTAAACTTATTATGATTACATTATGGGTTCTATTGAACCTTGTGATTTACTGATTGTGATATCTTTAAATTGTTATTTATATTACCAACTTTGATATGACATGCACTATTTCTGGTACAATGATATTTCGTATTACCCATTTGAAACGTTGATAACGAAAAATGAAAGATGCACAATTACAGGCTTTTTTAATCAGAATGTGTACATTACGTTAATTACATTACGTTAATCAACTTGCATTCTTCTTGATTCAATCATTAATTTTCAAAGGCTCCTTTAAAAAATGAATGTAATTAATCGCTCTTCGCCTATTTTCCTGATAAATGAACTCTCATGGTATGTAAAGCAGTGGAGTTGGATCTTTCCACATCCGCTTTCATCGTCTTGGTCTCATCACTCACTCACCGGCGATAAATGGGAAATGGTTAGAAAACCGGAGAAAAAGTCCAAAAAGTTATGTCTGTTTTTATTCATGATTAATAGCCCCTTGTTTAGAGCATAAAGAGACTTGGTTAACTAGACCATGGAAAACTTGTTATATGTTCTTATTAGTATTTACTACGTTCCAGCATTATTCTCTCGGAATGATCTTATTGCATGGAGAATATAAGGGAGCATAGCCGCAGAGATCATCGTTGAATCTTGGCTTTCTCACTCACTGGAGATATAGTATAAGAAGAGTATAGGGAGGGCTTCTGCCTCGTTCGCAACCCTGCCAATCCTCCTTATTTGGCCTCTCAAAGAGATCCGCCGACGAGTTCAAAGGAGCCGACAAGCCCGAAATTCAAATTGCTCAACGGCCTCTAGTTATAACATTGCTTCTGTCTTCCCTCATCTCGTCTCTTTACACATGCAATCCTCTCATCTCCCTTCGAGATGCAACTTGGAGATTCAAACACCATCGTTTTATATCATCTATATGCCTACTCAATGTTGTATTTAAATATCATCGAGTTGGCTATCTCTCCAAACGTTTGTGATGTATGTAATGAGGCTTTTATACTCCTAGCCGAGTTCCAGGTCTAAATAGCAAACATACTGATTTTTAAATTTGTGTTTCTTATAGAAGAATCCAGTGCTTTGTAATGACACAAAGGCATAAATACAAGTTAACGATTACCCAAATGTAAGCATAAATCTTTGTACAAATTAGTTAAGACTACTTGATGCTTTAAAGCAAATAAGTTCTGTTGTTGTTCAAGTTACTCGAATACTGAGAATCTGAATGATGGCTAGTCAATTTAATTGGATTTTTGCTTGTAAAATGATCAATAAAACTTGAAGAATTTCGTTCAATCGTTCAAAACTTCGTAAATTCTTTGTTTCTTCTTAGCAAAAGAAAAGTGAAATACTTTTACTTATTGTTAGTTCATTTCATAGTATTGCGTTGGAAATTGCAATGTGTGCAATGAGTGGAAACCTTAAAGACTTCGTCAGCTCTTCAATAAGTGTCCAGAGAAGGAATTTTGTTCTTTTCAAACATTACAAAAAAGCTTTGTTTTATTTAAAGTTTTATAATTAATTTACCTAAATTAAAATCAAGCATTTCAGATTCATTTTAAAAACATTTATAAATATTTGCACATTTTTCAAAGACATAGCAAAGGATAACTATTCATAGCTATTTAAGTATAGTCATTTTAAAAGTAGAAGCGTTATTGTTGTAATGGAGTTTCTTTGTTGCATCCACATCCCCAGCATAGCATAACGATCAATGCAATTTTCTGGAGAAAAAGGAGGAGCCGTGAACTGCAAATTTTCCCAACAGCGCAATCTTCCTTCAGCGACTTGTTTCTCCCTTTCATTTGAATCATTTTGGTCCGAAAAGAACAAAGTGGAAGCCTGAGCTTACAGCTCAAAATGTAAAATTACAATTTTTAAATATTTGCTAAAGATAATATTAATTCAATGATATTTAAAGAAATAGTTTATTGCTGACTTTAGTTCGAGTCATTAAAATTAAACACTAGTGTCTTCCGTAATTAACGGGTCTTGGATTTGTAAGTAAAATATTAAAATAATTTTCTCTATTACTTTCGCTCTTACGTATACCTAGTTAAATATTAAATAATAAATACTGTAAAATATTTGTATACCCTCTGTGAATTTAAATAAAATTGATTGAATTATTGTTATCAATTTTCAGATTATAAATTCGTGATGGTCCTTGACCCGAAATTATTTTCAAGACTCGTGAACAAGGAATGGGAAAAAATGACGACGAATCCTTCAGTTTCAGCACTAATGTCATTGGGCTCACTTCCCTCAATCGCCTCAATGTCCAAGAAGGAATTTTCATTTTTCAGGCTTTGGAGTAAAGACATTAGGAATCATTTGATTGAACACGAAATGGAAAATTTCCAACTCTTCTCGCAGTTGATGTTCTTAAAAGAAGTCGGAGAAGAATTGGTGCCAAATGCCGATTGGGGAAATAAGCAGATCAAGCAATTAACAATTAAGAATTTCACTGTGGTGAGTTCAATGACTTAATTAGCTAAAGACTTGTTATCATTTTCATATTAGGTTTTTAAAATTATTAAAAAAAATAATAATCATTAGTCAGTATTGAATAATCATTAACTACAATAGTATTGAATATTTTATATTCCATTTACTTGCTACAAGTTTAATTTAGATTCGATTGAAATTGATTAATTTATTTATTTACTTTGTTTAATTTCAGATACAAATAAAAACTATAAGCATTTGCTCTCGGAGATTGGAAATAATTGGGAGTCAATACAAGTTTGCTGAATTGAATGGAAGACAAATTTGTCAATGGAAATTGACAGCTTTTGGTGATTTATGTGATTGGTTGGCGCGTATTGAGCTTCGTAAAAATGATTTGATTATTGTTTCCCTTCTGGACGAAGACTTAGAATCCAACAATATCTTTCTTAACATGTCAAGTGGATTTTCTGATAGAAGTTTGATTTTTCTTCACACGCAGGTATATCCCAAGTTTTTAAATTAAACTTTTCAAATTCCAATATTATCTTTTATCTGCGTACTTTTTTAATTTATTCGTTTTTATAAAAGATTAATTTGCTTTTTATTATTTATACATAGGATGGAAAGCCACCGATTTTGACTCCTTCACCTCCACCTGAAAAAATTCATTGGAACAATTCTTCAACGATCAACATATTTACGGAATATTTTAGGTTTTTAAAACAAGAATAGAATAAAATTCATATTTAATTACTCACAACTTATTGCTAATGATATTTAAAGCTGCCTTTATATCTTCCGTTAAAAATAATATCTTCTTAAATATCTTAACATAAGTATCTTCCATTAAATGTTATCTATTTGTATAATTTTAGTTATTTTAGATAAAAAATTAATCTAGAGTTTATTTAATTTAATTTCATGTTCTTCAATTGTGTTTGAAATTTGAATTGTTAATTGTAGTGATACGTGTTAATCATGAATTAAATTTCTACTTAATTTTGATTTTAAGACACCAACAAGGAATTTAAGTTTATAGAAATGGATTTTCTACCTAAAATCAAATGTTAGTTTACTTGTCATTAAAAATCTCATATTAATGAAATGTATTTCCATTAACTGATTTCATTTTGCTATTTCATGTAAACACAGACAGGCACAACAGTTAAACACATACGTGTACACACATGTACATTGCAAATATTGACATCTCTAGCTCATTATCTCATTAATAACATCAAAAGGCTTGCGTCTGCGACTTATTTTCCGCTAAACTTTAAATATTTTACATTCCTAAAATTCTTGGATCAACGTATAAAAGTGTTAGTCAGCTCAGAAATCCGATAAAGACGAAATTACCCAATTAAGTTTGTTTAGTTTAGTTTAAGTTAGGTCGTATTTTCTTGTTTTGTAAAAATGATCGCGGCTGCCATTGCTGAGGCTAGGAAGAAGGAAAAAGAGAGAATGAAGGCAGAAGAGACAAAGAAGGAAGAAGAGAGAAAAAAGACAGAAGAGGCAAAGAAGAAGAAGGATAAGATCGAGAAAGTGAAGGCCGAGAAAGTAAAGACCGAGAAAGAGAAGGCCGAGAAAGAGAAAGCTGAGAAGGAGAGTAAAGTTAACACAATTGTTTACAACGTTCATCGAAATGTTGGCCTAATGAGACAAATGGAAAATCGACATTATTTTCGAATTGGAAGATTACCTGTAAGTCTCAATTTAAGATTTAATGATCCATAACATCATTATTAATATAAGATTCACATTACGGATTAGTTTTATTTTTTAATTCTTGTTAAACACAAGTGGCTCTATGTTAAAGGATGAAGAGGCAGCGGCACTCATCGCTGGAGTTGACGTTCGCGTTGTGAAGGCTGCCATCGCCAAAAAGGAGAAAGAAGCAAGAGAAAAAGAGGAAAAGGCAAAGAACGCCCAGGGGATGAACGATTGAGAAGTGTAAAGGTATTTTAATGGTATTTTAATGACTAAAATTTTCAATCCTTCAATGTCACACTATTTTTTTATAAAATATTCTCATTCTCCACATGCCATCAAAATGTGCCTATTTCTTAATGAATTCATTTAAATTTCAATGTTGTCATTTAAATAAAAATTAAACTGTTAATTCTCAATATAATATTTATGTATTATCGCTGTTTTTTGTAATTTATTTTATGCCGTTCATTTACAAATCTTAATAAAATCGCAAAAGGAAAGTAAAATGGAGAATTTTTATAATTTATTTTGAAACTTGAAATGCAACACGGATAGTATCACTGCATATTTATAATAGGTATGCAGAAATAGGAAAATAAGAATGGTGGAAGGAGAATGAGAGCAGAGAGAATGAAAAGTTTGTTCAACTACAATGTGTAAATTCATTTCCCAAGTTACATAGTTAAGCATCAATGGTTAAATCTTTAACTATTGATAAAATTTAAAATGTCTCTTTATGGCTTTTCCCGCATAGGAATTTCGAAGAGATTTTGTTAAATGAACTTTTCTGCATGTACCCATGTACCTAGAGATTTTTCTCAAAAACTAATTCCTTAAACATTAAGCATCATGCTGAATATGAACATTTCCAAAAAACTGTTTTTCCCGATTTAACCAATCTTTTGAATGTGATATTGGAAAAAAATGTGAAAAAAACCGTGTAAATGTTACGTTGTACCTTATAAAGGGGTAAAAACTTAAGTAACACCTTAAGAAGTTCATGAACACGAGCCAATTCTTATAATAGTAATTAAATTATAATCTCGATGGATTAAAGCGAAATAATTGAAAAATGTAGTGATTTTAGATAATCGTGAGGGTTTTTTTCAAAATCGCCAAAGCACTTTGCTTGTGAATCGAATCAATATTTATTTACACGGGCGTTTCTTCTATTTCATTTCCTTCCTCTCTGTTCAAGCTATTCCAGAGATTTTCGTTTTTGTCGAGAATTTTTATACGTTTGATCTCATCTTGAGTTTATTTTTCTCTGAGGAACGAGTGGTTCTCACTTTACATCCTTTTATACTCAGTTTTCACTTGCAGCGGCGGAGTGCCACAAGCACTCGAGAAATTTCATTTAACTCTTCACTCTCATTGAGTTTCCAGCGTCTTCGAAGACTTCAAAAGAAAACGAAAAGGCGGATAGGAGAAAATTACAATGGTTTGAAGTTATTTAAACCTCTTTATCTCAAGTCATTATATACATTTTAATCATCCCACTTAGATTTGACAAAAAGACCGTTTGTTGCTCATATTGATTATGTCATACTTGTTGCTTTATGGGGAAAACGTAAAAAGATTAGGACTTTTTGAGAATTCACAAATCACTTTTATCATTCAAAAAGAGTATTTTCCAAGATTATTTCCAAAATTATTCTAACTTACCATGTTACCATTATGCTTAATGCTAATTCGAATTAATCAATTTTATAGTAAAAACACTTTTCAATTTGTTAATGTTTTTGCTACTGTTAAAGTTTTATATGTTAAATATTAAAAGCTTAAAAACATGTGTAATTCCATTGGATTATTGAGCTAAATGAACACAATCAAATCACGTTATTGTCATGAGTCATTTGAAAGGAAACGAACATGGTTTCGGAACACAAGTACATGTTAGTTGAAAGAGGCCGTAATTAAATGTCATCCTTGAATTAATAGTTCATTTAATGGCATTAACGTTCCTCCCAGGGCACCTGTTCATAAGTATTTAAACGCATGTTCGACTTTCCGAGTCAAGTCAATGGAGTGAGAGCGGAGTTAAAAGCAGAGTCAATTAGCGTAATTGAGTGATTTTCGGTGCGAGTGGTTGAGTGGGGCTGAAAGGGAGAAACTCCCAGTTTGGTGGAGGCCAGAGTGGGAGCATGAATGTTCCTTCTTCTTGGAAAACAAAAAGATTTAGGGGTCCAGAAGTGATCGAGGAGCCGCGGAGGGCCAACGCCGCTTCGTCGCTATGGCTAATTTATCTTGGGAAGTCATTCTCATCATCTCCGTCGGGGTCCTCGTCATTGTGGCCTTTTTACTCGTAAGATTCCCTTTAATTAATTGAAAATTTCTTTTTCACTCTTTTACTCCAACTAATAAAATCCAAAAAAAGAGAAAATGTGATCAAAACACGCTTGAAATCACAAGTCTGAATTATTCAGGATCTTTTCAATTTCTTCCTTTTTTCCTTTTTTTCCTTTGTTAAAGTGATTGAATTTGTGATTTTGAATTTCTCAGCTTTACTTTTGGAGTCGTCAGCCTTCATCGTCTCATGACAGACACCGAAGGGACCAACAAGGTATTTATGCATAAGAAAAAACATTTTCATTTCGAAGTAAAAAATGAGATTTCCTTCATTATCTCTTTGAGGAAAAGAAGAGGAAGGAGAGAAAATTTAGAGTGATCAATATATCGATCTCTTCTTATTCCATACAGAACATTCTCCAAGTCGACCCGTGTACTTTGGAGCGATAGGATGGTTCCAGAGATACGAAAGAGAGAGAAAGTAAACTTTTCTTATATCATTTCCCTCATTACATTACATTTCATATAGTATGACATTAAGACCACTTCAACTCTCTATATACCATTATACAAGTAAGTATCATGTATAGTGAGAAAGATTCTATTTTCCCATTTCTCTCATATTTCCGTTCCATTATGTCATTGTAAGATGACATTCTGAGATAGGGATTAAATATTAAATTCCTATGTAATAATGCTATAAAAAGTACAAAATGATGTCAAATCTTGAAATAATATAATTTTGAGCATTTGAAATCCCTATAATGTATTATAAATGCTTATAAACCCATGCAAGTGCGTAAATCTATTTTACATAGCTGTATTAGCTATATGGATAATAAGGCGATTCACGTCTTCTTTATCTCTTTTTATAAAGTCGTCATTAAGAGAACAAAGGGATTCATTCATTTCCATTTTCTTATACTTTTCCATGTAGATTTCCATACTGTTGGTCTTTTCCTTACTTTAAACACTGCTAGTTCATTATTCATTATACAAACTTCTTAAATATAAATTTCTTAAGGGAATTTCTGAACATTTGACTTGAACTTATCTTCCTCGTGTGTTAATGGAGCGAAATGTGAAATTAAAAATGTATTTTTGTTTCCGGCACAGTGACAAAATCCGCTCGCCGACCGTCGAACTTCTTTAATGGCCAAAATCTACGACTTGTTCATCTCCACACGTAGCTTGGCTTGAAATGAGAAACCGAGTCATCGCACGGGAATGTTCGGTGCAATACACAAACTCTAACCAAACTTCCACACGAACTATGCAAAACTCATCTATACGTATTTAAATATCCCCGTCTTTGTCAAAAAAGTTAGAAAATTTTAAAGATCTTTAGAACTCTCTAGTATTTTAAATAGCTTACCATTTAGTGTTAAATAAATCAATGTTAATAAAGTAAATGTGTTGAGGTGTTTTAGAATTAAATAGTTTAAATAGCTTAGTAAAATAGTTAATTTAGCTATATTTACAAGTTTAAATTGATAGTTAATCTAGTGAGCACTCGAGCGTGAAAAGTGAAATTATTCGTCTTTTGACCATTTTAGTATTGAATAAGGAAATATTAAAACTTAAAAATAATTTAACAGGTAGTTCATATTTTATCACTGGGAAATAGCTGAGATCTTAATGTGGGAAATAGATAGTAGGAATCTTCTAGTGATAATAATAACTGAAACTCAGTCAGTGTTATATAAAACTTGCCTAAACAATTCGGAGGATTACGTCATCACAAAACTTCCTGCCATGAAAATACTCTTTCTGTGTGTGAACATATTTGTAAACTATTACAGTCCTTAAATTATACAATAGTATACGAGATAATCTTTTTACCTCTAATACCGATTAATACCAATATAATTTAATCTATTATCCCCAGCCATTTGTATTATTACAAAAATCATAAAATATTAGATTCAACTCAAATTGTATTATTTTATACTCGCGAGCAACATTGATAATCAAAATAATCATTGCTTAAACGCAAGACACGAAGGCAATCTTCTTTTATTGATATTTATATATTTTGAAATCAAAATCAATTCCGAGTCATTTGGACTGTGCAATCAGACACAATATTCATTGTTGAACAATCATTAAATTAATTACCTCTATTTTCTATGAAATGTTAAAATATCACAAATGTATACTTGTAAACTCTTAAATATACTTTACGCATAATAATTACTAATCACATTGAAATACTCTATCATTAAAACGAGTTTATAAAAACGTTTAATTAAAATAATTGTATTAATTCTAAATAATTCAATCAAAAATTTGTATTTAATTTTATTTGCATCGTAAATTAACATTAAATTCGGTAATTTTAACTATTTAACTGTTAATTTAGATTGATTTATTATCGTATTTGTGTAGAAACTTTTCTATTCATATGTCTATTTATTTATTTACGAGGAACAATTAAAGATTCCTGTAACTTGAAATTGTTTATTAGTTAAAATATTTTTTCACTTGTAATGATTTAAAATTAGTGATATTTTTATATTCAAAGTTAATTTTTTTAAATTATCATTAAAATTTTAATTATTTCACTTTATAACGTCCATTTAGATTTTTCAATTCATACTGATATGAATATTTAACCAAAGAACAAATGTCAAAGGACACTTTCACAATACAACCAGCCATTATGTTAAGTATATCCAATCATTATAAATTTTCATGTATACTACCTATTTAATTACATAATTGTTCGTAACATTTAAATACTAACATCATAAATTTCATTAAGTTAATGTACCATTAATTATGAAATATGAATAAAAATGTTAAATTGCCAAAAAATTCTCTTAATTTTAAGTTATCATATCCTATTATCATATTCATCACCAACCAACCTGAAAGTAACAAAATATATATATCATATGAAAATGTATAAAAATGAAATAATCCTAAATGTTTTTACCGTAAAGCATGTATTTTTACCCGGGAATTGAAATATACCCGGGGGTGGAAGTTGAGATTTTAAAAGATGCCAGGGGTATTTAAAGATGCCCGGGGTCTATAGCCATATAATTGATTTTTAAATACATTTAGTGAATAAATTTTCACGGAAATTTAATTAACTTATTGAAATTAACTAGCTATTTGGAATAAAATATTGCAGAGTTCAACATTTATTTAAAGATACCCGGGACTAGAATTATACCCGGTATCGATATATACCCGGGGGTCGAGGGGAATATTTTGAAAGATACCCCGGGGTAAAAATACATGCTATACGGTATAAGGAATATTTAATGAATAAAATCCTGATTGCCTGGAGATGACGTAATGAGAATATGAGAGTGTTCCGTGCATAATGACTAAGTGCGAGAGGCCATTTGAATGGGGCATATGTGTAAATGGGATAAAGAGACCTCAAAGGACCTTCCATGTACCTGGTAATGAGAGAGTGAATTCCTTAATCCCATTGGTGATGTGGTGGTGAAAGTGGGTTTCGCGAGGTTGGCTATTGATTTTCTTCGCTTCGCATGCTGAACTTTCTTATTTCGTTCCTATGTATGATGAGCAGAAGCAGAGAAATTTCCACCCAGATTGCCTTTTATTCATTCGCCCTCGAGGGGTTCCTTCAGTCATCGCGTCAACTTCCGGACTTTCATTCACATCCAACTACGAGAATCCGAGTTCATCATCATAAAAGAAGGGCAATGATTCTCCTGGAGGAAATTTGGGTCTCGCAATTGGCGGTCTTTTGTGTCGTCGGCGGTGGAGCTTTACTCTGTGCCACAATAGTAAGACTTTTTCATAAAATACGTCGTTTAGGGCCGCATAAAAAGAAGAGCAATTCTTTAACTCACAAACCCCTATCATAATTCTAAGACTTCATCTATTGAGATTCTCCCATGTACTTGCATGCATGAGACATAAATTCCTCCTTCCCCCATTTTAATCCACTTAAAAGTAAAGGGAACTTTGGGTTTTTTCAGTTCATTTTCCGCTACTTGCCAAAAGAAAGAATTGGACAGAAGACTGATGACGACATTTACGTCAAGGGTTTGTTTACGATTTCATTCAATTTATTGAACAAAATACAAATATTTCTCTTTTCAAATATATATTCAAATACCATTACCCTATTATATTTTAATATTGTATGGACTGCTAAGGTTTATGAATATTAGAATTTTTAAAAATTCACATTTGATAAATGTTAAATTGTTAAGAAATTGCATAATTTAACAATTGATTGTTAAATAAAAATTAAATTCATACATAATTCAAATAATTCAAATTATTTATTTTGAATCCAATTCACAGAACAAATGATCAAAAAATTTGGACTCGGCGGAATCCCGTCGCCTTTAAGAACCCCAACGAGGCATTTGAGATCAACGTCAACTCCAAGCTCTGCCATGCAATTTTGTAAGTTGCTTTTAATCCAATTAATATTTTTATATTAAATCCTATTAAATTAAATATCTATTTATTTTTCATTAGATTCAATGGTATTGTGTGTTTTATTTTTGAGTGAAATGTAATTTATTGTTTAGTACGACCGAGCCCGCGCCATCACTACCGAAGGAACAGCAATCCGGTGTGCGGGAATAATCCACACCAAGGGAAAATCCAAGTCCCGAAGGTTTTTCCTAACATGAGAGACCTCCATGTGATTTGTCCTATACAACCCAAGAACACGAACCTCACGGCTCTCGCGAACCCGAACTTCGGTGGGAAATGTGATAGTCGTGGGATTTCCTACCCGCAGCATAATCACACCATCGTGAACAACGAAGAGGCATACAATTGGAACACGAATGCCAAGAGCGAAGGGAAACCCAGTCGTCCGACTCACATTTCCCTACGACAGTCAAACACGCGGGACGTGGATGATCATGAGGGAAAGAAGAGAAAAGATCCGAGTGAAAGCAATTCCTCATCATCCAAACTCCAACATGATTCATTCGCTAATGAAAAAGGAATTGAAGAGACGCGGATTGAAATGCGAGATGAAGTCATTCAAATCCACACTCATTATGCTTACTGAATTGCAGAAAGTGCAAAACTATTCATTTAAACACTTTTCAACATCTCATGTGTGAAATGAATGAATGACTTTTGCAAAGGAACACAATGAAGATCAAATGGTCTTAAATATCTTTTGACATATTGAAAAACTGAAGACTTTCTCAACTGTACCTCATTAAACTATTTAAATTCAACTTAAATTGGCATCTTCAATTCATATTTTACACGACGTGTTTATTTTCTAAAAGGCGGTTATCCTGGAACCTGTGATTGAAACATTCTCACATTCTTTGCTAACCTTAATATTTTTGCTAACTTTCAAAAACATACAAAAAATTATATACTTTTAGAATCAGTAATTACCTCTATTTAAATGTAAATCATTACATTTAATAAAAAGTAGACCGTAATGTTAGTGGCAGTGGAACAAGGCGAACAATGTTATTGCTTAAATTGTAATTTGATGGCTAAATACTTATTAGCTAATTAGTAATTGTTTGTATATTAAAATTAGGAACTTTAGATGAGACGGTTAAAACATTTATAACTATTTATTGGTATGCTGACCATTCTTCCTAAATTTCAATTCTTCCTATGTGGCATCTCTTCCTATAAAACAATTCTTAACAAATTACAATTCTTCCTATGTTTCGCTCTAATGCATGAATTTGTTATTTATGTATAATAAATAAATGCCGCATATTTTTAATAATGTTAAACAATTTATATTTATTATTATGCAATTAATAACTTACAATGCTTTTACAATATTCTTTATCATTTTCTGTTCTCTTCCAATGAATCTTTTTTTACAGTTTGGTATTTATATGTATTTCCGTCATGACGTAAGATCGATTTATTATTTCTTTCACTATCTATGAACTCTAAAGGCATTTTATTTCCATAGATGAAAAATTTATACTCACTTGATTAGCAAAAAAGAAAGGAATGAGCTATTGTTGGTAAGTTCAATTCCTTAGCGTACCTTTATAGTGGCAACTTGTACTTATTCTTAAACCCAAAGTATTCTTGATTTTCTAACAAAAATATTTATGAACAAAATTATAAGAATGAAAAGATAAAAGGTATTATCACCAATTATAGAGAAAATATGAAAATAGGAAGAATCGTCGCATATGAAGAGATGTCACATAGGAAGAATTGTAATTTAGGAAGAACGGTCATACAATCCTATTAATTTACTACTGCTAATATGCTCTTACTTACGTTAAAATATTTATTCTCAAAACTTATGAACTAAAATATTCTTAATCATTATTGATCAAATCTGATGATCCTTGTAATTAGAGATTTTTACTCGTATTCAATAATAGTGAAATAGTTACATTACTATTTGCTTAACATACTGTTACTCAATAATTGAAATTGTGAATCCATGATGCATAAAGGCTTAAAAAGTTCCTATGTAAAAAGTAACAAGTATATTTAAATTATAAAAATTATTTAATTTTAATCTACAAATTACTAAATGACACATTTATTTATCAACGTTAAATAAAGTTTAATTTAGAATCGAGAACCAATACTTATAATCTTATGATTGCTCATGAAATTGGAACAAATAAATAATCATTTTATGTTAAGATTTAACGTTTGATATCATTTCAATATTAAGTAAAAGCTAATTTATTTGTTCAAATGTTTAACAAATTTTAACTGCTATTCAAAATTTTAAATAAAGTTTTAATATGTCTGACTTGATGAAATCCAATTTCTTTCAAGATCATACAAAATTAAATACTTCAAACGAAAAACACGATTTGTGTTTTAATGTTTCAAACAAAAGTAATTAAAGAGAAAGACGATTTTTCAAACTTTAATTTTACTTTCTCTTTTGCAATTTTATTAAGATTGGTAAATGTACGGAATGTTTAATAAAACAAATTTACTTTCACGGTTCATTGAAACTTTGATCCATAAAATTTCCGAAATGTTATTAATGGGCTTTGCTTGCATCTGAGTGAGTCAAAAGAAAAGTTTGAAAATGTAATTATAAGGCATTAGGAACAAAGGGCGATTAACGAGAAGAAAACTTTTTCCTCTTATTATTACACCATTGTGAGTCTTATTAATATACGACTTTCATTCTTCATCTTGATTGTACAAAGTTAAAAATCTCCTCAAGCTCAAACAACCCAAAATAATGAAAAATCCCTCAACTAATGAGCGCAAAGTCACGAACTTTTTCTCATTCATTCCAGTATTCTTCTCGTTCATTACCTGCATCATCCTCTAGCATAAACTAATTAAAAGCAATGCGTATAAATCATTATTTTAGCTAAATGCTCATGTACAATAAGAAAAAATTGGATTTCTCCTAACAAAGCGACCGATATACTACTAGGAAATGAAATAGTAAAATGTTACTCCTATTTTTCATCTCGAAGATGAGAATATGGGTTGGTAGTGGATTTTAGGAAGTCGGACGTTGGAGATATCGACCACTGGGGAAGTGGGGCTTCTTTTCTGGAGTCGATGCGAATGTGGTGCAAGAATTATTTTGACACCCGGGTATTATGCGGGAGGCGGGGCAAGGTCCCGGATTGGGCGGCGAGGTCGGATGCCATAGGAACGAACCTTCTCTTCGATTTTCCCCGAGTGAGGAGGGAAGTGGGCCGGAGGAGCGAGTGTGTGCGGGAGGAGGGAAACTGTCATTCCGCTCTTGACTCTCGGGCCCCGCCGAACCCACTCCGTCTCTCCCAGGTATTTCCCAACACTCCCATCCACGTAAATATTTAGGGAAAGTCGGTCAAACCGAGGCCCAGAAACCCACTCACTACATCACTCCGCTTGAGCTCCTCCGCTCGCCGCTTAGGCTCTAATTGCATAGATAATAACTACCAGTTATCAACTGCCATTATCTCTTAATTCCACTCCTGTAATATCCCCTAATATACCTTTAAATATCCCCTGTAAAATCAAAATATCCCGAATCACACAGAGGATTCGAATGATTCTTCAGCCCACCTCAGCCCACGGAAGTCTCAAGTATTCGGAAAGTAATAAGAGCCTTTAATTCCTCCTCTATTTATCTTCGCTTCATTCAGGAGAACACACGGGGAAAATCAATAGAACTGCGGGGAAGAGAAATAAATAAATGAGCGCTATGGATCCCAAGAGTGACAGACAGCCTCAATCTGCCATCAGCCAATAACATTCGACCCTATTTGTTTTTCTTCAAGTAATAATTTTAACCTTTTGCTCCAAAACCTGAGGAAGTAATAAGAAAAGGATTACCTTGTTCTCACGTCGTCATTTGCTCTATTAAGAAGACTACCAACTTGGCCGGTAATAAAAGTTCCAAACTTTTATTCATTAAAATCTTCGCCCAAACTTGCTAATTAGAATAAAACGCTATAAGTTATAAGAAAACTCTCAAGTGACACTCAAGTTTCTCTATTATTGACTGATATTCAAAAGTTTCAACGAATTCTCAAATTCCTTCTATTTCATCCAGCCTTCTCAAGAACCAAAAACTAGACTGGTTAAACCATAGTTAACCCCTGGTTAGCCCCGCCATTACCTAAACCTAGCTAACTCAGCATAAGAACAACACCAAGAATTTAAACAACTTTAAAACAAGTTTAAATAAGCTGCCATTTAAATAAACAGTCATTTAAAGGGTATTTTGAATGGCGCGGTGAACTCCGTTCGGAGTTTGGCAAGTGCGTAACCGTGGCGGGTTTGTTCTATGATCTTTGTGTTTGGGGCCGATGAGATGTCTAGCGGAACCACGGTGGCCGATGTGGTCGCTGTCCCTCTCCCTCCGGCCCCCAGTTGCGACGACGAAGGCGGTTACGTCTACTCGCTAGAGGAGCAGGAATGTCTCAAAGAGCGCAAATGGTGGTGTTTTCTCCTCTCGAGCATCTTCACCTTCCTGGCCGGCCTCGGCATCGTCCTCGTCTGGCGGGCCTTGGCCTTCATCTGCTGCAGGACCAAAGAGCCAGAACCCACCTATGCACCTGCCGCCCTCGACCCCAAGACGGGCGAGGCGCTGCCGATGCCGATGCCTGGCCCTGGACAGAAGCCCGGCCGACAGCCCAAGCAGGAGTTCGAAGGCACTTTTATGACAGAGGCAAAGGATTGGGCCGGTGAACTCATCTCGGGTCAGACCACGACTGGGAGGATTTTGGTGAGCTTTTTTTTATTCTCCCTTTTACGACTCCATCTTTACGTGTGTGGGGAAGAAAAATCCAATTTTTAAAAAATTCGATTGGATTGAAAACCGGGTCGATAAATACAACTCGGTAAATCCTAGATAAAACTATTGAAGGCCAGTCTAAATCTCTGAGCACAACGGTTATAATGCACGTTAATAAGGCTAATAATTCACATTAAATTTTTGAAATTTTCGATAATTGATTTGAATTATTTAACATTTCATAGAGCAATTCTTTTAATGTTCTCCCAATATTTAATATTATTCTTATAATGTTCTCCCAATATTTAATATTATTCTTTTAATGTTCTCGCAATATTTAATATTATTCTTTTAAAGTTCTCCCAATATTTAATATTATTCTTTAATGTTTATTTAAGAGGTTAGAGCGGAAGGATTTTGATTTTTGAGATAGGAAAAGATTTTCTTTATTTTTTATTATAAATCTGGGATGTCTGGGGGAATTAAGACATGAAATGTTGTTCTTCCTTCCTTGGGGAACTTTATTTTCTTTGTGAATTCCTCAAATTCGGGATTTTTCTCTTTATGAGTTGAAAAACGAATTTGAATTTACACTTGAGTTTTTCCTCTGCGTGAAGAATCCAAAAACAAAAGTCACGAAGAACAATACAAATCTTTCACCCATTTTGTTATTTTTCATTTTATTCTTCCTCGTAATTCACTAAACTTTAAACAATCTCGCCAGAAGTTCCCTCTAAGAAACTCCATTGTTTACTTTCTTCCTCAACCTAAAGATCTCAACCTAAAAATTTTGACAAAAATCCCATTTTGTTTGGATTCTCCTTGTTAAGTTTTCCCTATAGCCGTTTTAGTAGTATTCTACAGATTGTATTGTAAGTGGTATCTATAGATTGTGTGAGAGACGTAACGTGCGTGGGGTTGAGAACTCGCATTGGCGATGGTGAAATGCCTTTGGTTCAATTTGGATTAGCAGAGCCGTCGGATAGCGAGATTATTTCTCAATGGGGAATTTGAGCGAGTGGATTGAAGGCCAATTGATGATGTTTAGTTGGAGGGGCGAAGGCTGAGGAATTTCGTGTTCTCACATAGAAGCAATACAAGAGCACAACCCACATTGGGTTTGGGTATTTGTGTATCGCCGTTTTCCGAGTGAGTGGAAAAAGTAAGTTTGGGAGTCAAGTGGGCATTTTTCAGTAATTCGAGATGCTGGTGGGATAAATGTGGATAATGGCGAAGGAGAGGACGGAAGAAGGTCGACAGACCTTCGCGTCTCGTGCCTCAACCATTTCACTTTCAAGTTCTGCATTTAACAATTAAAAGAACAAAATAATCTCCGGATAATCTCCTATTTATTGCGCTCGCTTATGCCAAATGCCTCATTTTTACCCAAACGAACACATTAAATTAGAAAATAAACGAACCCGTTATACGTTCCTACATTATACATTAATTACAGTTTAAATAATTACACACATTTCTTTTCACATGCATTAAATATATTTTTTCTTTTAAATGAATATAATAATTTAAACTACTTTACGTACTTTATAATTTGTAAAGTACAATTTATATTTATAATTACGATTGATGTAATATAGGGAAAGCGTAACAAAAGGCCTTGGCCTTTAAAATTTTTGCATATATATCTTATCTCATATTTTTAATACTCATATGGGATGTTTGAGTTCTTTTTTGGCATGTCAAAGACCTTTTCCGTAAGAATAGAAAAAGTGTTTAGTAATAATAATGTGTTTGTAGTGGAAACCATTGACTGAGTCTCTGAGGTTATATTGGAATCGAGGGTCTTTGGCGTATATCATTTAGACGTTTGATTCCTCTGTTAGACTTCCATATGATTCCTCTTGTTTTTCGGGGTTGGGAAATGTGCCAAAATGCCAGGGCTTGAGAATCACAGAACCCACGGAACGACTTCCTTCTTTCCCACACACTCCACCAAATGGAACCTACTTTCCCCACTCGCAAATACATTTACCTTTAAACTCACAAGCACATTTACTTTCATGCCTTAAACTCCTTCTAACTTCAAAAGGACTCCAACAACGTTCAAATCTCTAACATGTACTTTTTTTTTATTTTCCTCAATTCATTTTTACAACAATGGACATTGGCTTTCCTATTTAGAAAAAATTAAAATAAATTACATGTTACACATTACACTTCTTTCATCTTGTTTAAAGAAAATGATTTTAATTGATGATATACGATATAATATTTGGTGATTTTAATTGATGATAATTTGGTTTCTCAAAATTGTAATTTGTCCTGTGACCTTCTTTGAAAAACCGGAATTCGTCATTTAATTCCTTCTAACGTGTGTTGAATGTATGCGGTTTCGAGATATTCGCTTATTATTCGCATAGGACATTCGCTTATTCTTGGCTTTTCACAATAAAGGATATTATGCAAAGGGTTTAATGTTCAATTTAACCATTGAGGTTATGAGAGTCTGAAGAGATAAATTAAATATTAGCCATTCGGTCGACTGGGTCAAAGGAGAGGCAATTTGTTAAAAGGTTTTTCATCTAGTTTTCCCAACATTAAGGATTAACCATTATGACTCTTTCCGATCTCGCATGTCTCGAGACGGAAGAAAAGAACAAAGTGATTTGTCTCTTTTAAAAAGACATCCATCAGCCATTAGACAAGTAGCCATTGAGTTCGACCCTTCTGTTCTTCCCATTTAATAGCTCACATCTCCTATGTATCTCTCAGGGTTAGTAAGTTAGGATCTCTGGTTATTTAATCTCGTGCATTTACGAGAGATCCTTATACCGGAGCTGACGAGTGAGCCAATGTGCCCTTAAGTTCTCTTATAGGAGTTATACAAGTGCCATTAGGTCGCATTAGTTTTATTTATCTTCTGCCTCCTCTGCTGCTCCAATGGGCCATCAGGAAGACCAGAAATTCCCACAAGGATTCCCGGCCTTATGTAATAAGGATCATAATGCCTTGAATCTTTCCTCTTTATCTTTTATAACTCTTCTGAGTTATAATGTTTAAGCCAAACTATAAAAACCTTTAATGGATCTCATTAGGTTCATATAGGATAATCTTGAGTAATTTAAAAAAAAATTAACACGATTTAGTTTGGTTAGTTATTTTGAGTTTATTTTGTTATTTTTTAGTTAATTGAAATTAATTCCGAACAGAATTAATCAGTATTGTTCAATGTATTGCTCGATTTGATTAGATAATATTGTGATATACATTAATTGACTATATTTTATTGTTAGGAGTTGAAGGAAAAGTTCCATTAAATGTAATTTATGGGCATTTCTTGCAAATAGGAAATGATGAATGGCTGATTTGATGGTTTGATGCAGCCATGATGAATTTGGCAAACAATTGGAATTGAATAAGTTGAAATAATAGGGAGATGAAGATCGGAAGTGCGAAGATTCATGTCATGCTGCTTGAACTTTCCATTAGAACTCTATGAGAGTTCTAATCAAATGGGATGATATGCTCTCGTAGTTTTCATGAGGTTGAGTTTGTATTAATCTGTCTGTGAAGTTGAGTCGAAATATTTTTCCTGCGTTTGAAGAATGAAATATGAGGAGATGAGAATTCTTCATCTTGTCAAGTTTTCCCATTGTTTCCAAAATTTATGAGGAGCCAAGTTTGGCAATTATGGGAGACGAGGGAGTCCAATTTGACTTACTTTCAATTCACAACTCGGAGTTGTACAAGGAGAAAGACGAGAATTCATTTTATTTATCACACGACCTACATGGAAATCCTCTGCAGTGGGGAAATCCAATAATGCAAAAGATACATTCCGATGATCTACAAAGCAGCTAGACAAATACAATTAATAAATTATTTAGATAAATAAAACAATGGGTTTATATTACTTTTACTCATTACTTGGACTTTTACAGACTTTTATAGAAAAGATAAACATAATCTAAATACAAATACAATTTTACAGATAATTTACAAATACTCTTACTTTAGCTAAAATAAGTTAATTAGTTAGTTAGGTTAGTGAGTTAGTTAGTTAAGTTGGTTAGTTAAGCTAGTTGGAGAAAACGCAAAGGAAAGAGAAGGAAAGCAATTTTTTAAAGTAACGTTTTTAATTGTGAGAATGGGTTTGTGACTTTGAAGCGATGTGACATTGCATTTATTTTTTTGTATTGAGGGAAAAGCGGAAGTTTTGTGTCTTTGGTTGTTTGTCCCTTGTGGGCCTTTGAGTTTTCCTTTACGACTCTGAGGAATTTCTTCTCCGTAAGACGTTGGACGTTAACTCTGGAGTTTACAACTTTGTGTGTTCTTGAAAGTTGGGGGCTCGCAGTTCTGGCATAACATTTCTGGCCAAGAGCCTTTATCCTTTTATGTAATAACTGGGGCAGAGCCACTAGGACTATAATGTGAGCGAATAAATTCTCTTTTACGATGAGCTAAGGGCCTTGTAAAACTTGGAAAGACAAAAATTCTTTTAGGGCCTTGGTGAAAGCCCGGGCCGGAGTTTGGCCCTCTTGGGATCTATATTTTTTCCACCTAATTAGCCTTTCTTTTCTAAATCTCCTCTTATCGTACCTACACTTTCAAAACTTGGCTAATTGCTCCTTTATTACGCCACTTTCTCTTCGGACTTCCCTTCCACTCCTCGGCGCTTTACGCAGAAGGAGGACAAAGACCGAATTTGTCACTAATTACTAATCAATTCAACTTTAATTCAAATCCTCTTCAACGAACAAACCCGAATTGGTGCCAATTGACGAAGAATTCATTTCTTCTTTTACTTAACTAACTTCAATTTACTTTGATTTCCCTATTTGATTTTCCTAGTTTGGTTAAGATGCTGGATGCCGACTCAGAATTAGTTTGATTAGTTTTTCATATTTTTCAATTCTTTGTATCTGTGACATTAATTTGGCAAATTGGAAATTTCCTAACCTTGCAAATATGGATTTTTAGTTTTTAGCACAAAGTGCGGAAGAAGCGAGTCTCATTTTCTATTCAGTATCTCTTGTTAGACAACATTTAGACAACGAGTTTATATAGGATTAAATGTTAGAGAATAAGGTCTAGAGGCATATACTTATTCCTTATATGAAAGTTGAGATTCTCTGAGAGAATTTGGCCAATATACTTCATGAATTTAAAGTGGACAATTCGCACAAAGATTTTCGTAATTTGTTGAGGGGAGATTGAGACCTTAATAAATATAAACCCCTCCTTATCCCTCTTCAGCTTCTTATGAATAGACAATGGTAATGTGAATCACTCAGATTTTTCCAAATTCCTTTCCAGTGGAATTTTAACACGAAACAATTTACATTTAATTATCCTAATGATTCACTAATTAGAATTTTAATTAAAATCCGCGCATTCCACTTCATGAATTTCCAAGTTGGAAGTTCATCCACAAACTCTGTTAAATGGATTCTATGGGTTTAATCAAAGTTATAAAGGTCTATTCAAATATTCAGCTCATATGATTCTTTCTGTGAACTTGAAGGCATTTGGTTTTCCCTCGTGTGGAAATTAATTTTGCCAAAAGCCGAATTTCCAAATAGAGAAATTGAAAAATTACTTTTGCAATTTAGTGCAATTTCAATACATTGTTCCTTTATCTTGACAAAATTAAAACATTTTGTATAATAGTTAATATTAGAGAAGTCCTCAATCTCAAACAGTTCCAACTGAAAAATTATTGTTTTATTTAATTAATAATATTTATTAAAAATAATAAATACGGATTAAGAGCAACGAGCAATTTCACACCATGTAACGGGGTTCTATGTAATAAAGGATTTTAAGCCTGTGGGGTTCTTCGTCGCAGAGCCATTTCTCCGTAAGAATCCATTTGACTTGGAAGCAAGTTGGTCCATTATGAAAAAAGTTGCAATTTCCCTTCTTGGTAAATTGGAGCGTTTAGAGAGAGAGAAAGGCGGAATGGAATTTAATTTGCTAGTGAAGCAAAAGGATGAATTCTTTTCAAATTCCATCCCTTGGCTTTTTAAAAACTTATTTCTTATTAGACTTTCCCTACCTCGTCCCTGACCTCGAGGAAACTTCTCAGGAACATAAAAGGAGGAGATGAGCGAGCCGAGGAGGAATTGACTTACAAAATTGAACAAAAGACTCACAAAGAACTATTTTTCATTCACTTTCCTTCAAAGGCCTCACAAAAATGTACAGCAAAATGAAAGAAGATTATAAATTCCCACAATTTGTCCCTCTTATTATATAAGACTCCTCAAGCTTAAATAAAGATTTTTAATTACAAAATACTTTCGAGTTTAGGTAAATTCGAGACAATGGTAATCGATAAATAAAAATTTGCAAATTATTAAATTTTTTATTTAAAAAATTACTATTAAATTGTATAGGATCAAAAAATTAAGTTGATTAAATCTGGGGGAAATATATTTAGTATAAATAAAGTATGATAGTTTTATATGTTTAGCTAACCAATTGATTCCTAAATTCCAATAAATTCGGAAGGAAATTAGGTAAGGACGAAATTTGAAGACCCAGTGATTTATTTGACATGTCAATAGACGGTTTGCGTGAGGGAAATATATAGTTGGTGTCAATTGATTTCCCCTTCCTTTTACTTTGACTCTCCTTTCAAACATTCACGCCCATCTGTCCTCATGTCCCGACTTCCATTCACTGCCATTTCCCCATGTATACAAATTTCCTCCGCCGGGACCAAAACGAACGGCCTGGAGGAAATATAAATGAGAAACTTCATTTATGAACTCTTTGAGAGAGCAATTTAAATTCCCTCCATTTCCTTCTGATATTCTTGAATATACTTGAAAGTCAAATTTTTTGATTGTAAATGCAAGTGGAGTTTAATAATAAACCCAATTGTACAATGTGTGTAAGAGGAGTCAAGTCGCGGGAATTGCTTGTTCTTTTGTTGGTGAATTGTGAATTCACTATGAATTGTATAGGAAAACTTTTATAAGAGAAACCTGAGACTTTTTCAATTGGATCTTATTAGGAGTTGTTGGAAATTATGAAATTCAATTTTATAGCATCAATCCTTCGGAACCTCTTGGGCTTCGGATTGAATACAAAAATATTTTTCATAAGCAAAAAGTTCAAAAGCAAGAATTTCAATATTCGCGTGTCTTCTTGCTTTTTCCTCGAAAAGATTTTTCTATTCAACTCAACTCAATTATTTTTTATTCAACCCTCTAATTTGACTACATTTGGAGACCGATAGGGAATTTACGAATTATTTCCAATGCAATATTTATAGGCAATGCAAATTAATGTATTGGTATAGCCAATATCAGAAAAATCTTTATTTTGCAAAACATTAAAATTAAATAAAAGCCATATGGAATTCATTTAAGCACAATTCCCTGCAATTGGGCTTCTTGCTAACATTCACATAGAGATCATGTTTTATTGGTTTTCTGGGTTTTCTGGTTCTTTGAATTCCATAGGTAAAATATATTTAAGCCAGAAAATGCAAGAAAAAGCGTTTAAAAACACTGACATAGTTTTTGTTATTATTGGACCAACTATTTTGGTTTTCTCGTGGTGGTAGAGGAGAAGGAGGAGGAAGTGATCCATCTCAGTTCTTTTTCCATATCATTCCGTTTTAAGAGATTTGTCTGGGAGATTCCTCAAGGAACACCGACGTTGACTCAATTCCCCATTTTGAGATGAAAATCTCTCAAGATTTCCCCGCCATCCTTCCGGTGACCCAAATGGACACTGACAGTTCAAAAAGGAAATCCATCACCTTCTCAGACATCCCGGTGTAATCAAATATACTTTTCCATCTTAACTTTTTCCATCTTATATTTCTCTTTAAATACACAATTTACTTGTATTTCACATTATTTTTACTTACATTTATATTTTACTTTAATATTTTACTAGTCAAGTTTTTTCTGTTCAATCTTTAATAATGTTTTGCAGTGTGTTAAGTATGAATAAGTTGGCTAATAAAGAAGTAAAACGTGGGTTTTAGAAGTCTTCTAAATTCCAAGTGGCTTAAAGAGACGCCCATTAAAATAATGAAGGATTCCATTAAGCGTAAGAATTTGTAATTAAAATAAATGGAGCAATTCCTTGTTCTACCTGCACATTTAGCTCAACCTTAATCATCATTCCATATTGTGCATTATCCATATTTAAGGAGGCGGAGTATTCAAAGTGGCCGAGTTCTTTTCCACACGGCGACATACCTTTAAATCACCTTTAAATAAGGGTAATTTAAGAGGCTTTTCAACGGCCTCCGATTAAAAGAGTCGAAATGGGAAGTAAATCAGGGGGAAATGGGAATATGAAAATTATTTGGGAGAAAAGGATTGCAATGAAAACCATTATATGTCTCTATATGGGGGGAAATAGGATATGAATGTTAATCGGCCATGGAGTCTCCTGAAGGATTTTCTAAATGTTATTCTTCCCTTTTCCTAAATATGGGTTTATATGGGTTTCTGGCATATAGGCTGAATGTGGTGCATGCAGTTGTTCTCGTATTGATCCGCTCCTCCTCCCTTTTCCAATTTACAGAATTTGACTCTTCTTTTTCTCAAACCCACCCACGACGCCCCAATTTACAATCACGTCTTCCGCTTCTTCCTCACTCAAAACCCCCGTTTGCCCAACAAATGGAGAACTGGGAATTTAACACTTCGCTTCCCTCTTTTTCTTCGCCTTTTTCGCATAAAAAGAGAGAAAGCGAGTTGAATGGAAGGTGGAAAATGCAATTTTAAAATGCAAAGTGACGAGAGGGAGAATCAATAGAGTCAAAAAAGAGCAAAATCGACTTTCTTTTCATATTTGAACCAAAGGAAATCTTAAGTATGTTAAGGATAGACGGAATAATATAATCTAAAAGGGTCAGCCATGGAGTGCGACATGGAGAAAAGCATAAATTAATATACTTTATTCTATTTCCCATTTTCTATCATATTTGCAAGTCTTTTATATGTATTTATTATTAATATGAATATATGAGCATATATTTGGCCTTGGCATTTGATATTTGATGATATTTCAGACATGTATGAAATATGTATTTATATCAAATATTATATTTTGTTCAAATTCAGGAAAAGTTTTCTCATCTCGACTTTTCATTAAATATTGGTGAGATTTCCTCTGGGAAGATGCGAGGACGTGGGGTTTTTACCAAGAGTAGTTGGAACGGCACAAAGAAGGAATATCATCAGACTACAATGATTATTGAGGAGTGTGAAAGGACTCAATGCGCATTCATCTATTTCATCATTTCCGAGTGAACTTTCATGCTCGCGTCCCCTCACAAAGAGATGAATTGGGGGAAAACTCTTCGAGTGAAATTTAATTAATTGAGCTCTGGATATTCAGGAGAATTCACTTTTGTTTCCCTACACGCGGCGACAACAAATTAAATTCAAAATTCATACCGTTTTAATCCCACAAGACTTTGTTTCAATTAAGCGCCAGATCTGAACAAACGCTTAATTTCACATTTTTAATTGAGACTAATAAAAAAGTCTTAAATTTTATAAATTATTTAATTAAAAATATTATATTTTTAAACTACAATAATTTGCCATTACAATTTTCTTGTTTTTAATGCAATTGATTAGAAAAAAATTTTCTAGTCTTTTTTAATGCAATTGATCTCAAGGTTAATCAAATTTGTTAAATTGTGATTAAAAAATACATACGATAAAAAGAGTAAAATTTTAATAAGATTTTGTTCAAACAAAAGGGAGGTCTTGGATAAAAGGTTATTATTAAAGGAAAGGATGTAAAATTCCTTTTCTCGTTTACTTTTCTCCATCTCCTTATTAGATGGGTGAAAATGGGAAATTCTCACATTCCATTTACATTTTAAATGAGCAGGAGTCCATAAAGAGTCTCGACCTTCTTTCGCTAGTCCTTCTAACCAGACCCGGGTTCATTAAGGGGAGCTGACGATTATTTTGAAAAGAGAATTCAAAGAGTGGGTCAAAGGAATTATCTCAGTTTGAAAAACTCCGCGGGGAGATGCCCGTAGACCAACCTAACAGGGTATACAAAGTACGGTCTAGGAAAGCAAGTATATTTTATACAGTGTATTTTATGTAGCTTCTGGATATAAGGTTTTTTCTTGTTTTGGTCTGTCTGCGGTCGGCTAATGGCCCTCTCATAAAAGAAAATGTCCTTCAATACAAAACACATCGCATGACATTTTTCATCAATTGTCATTAGGGTGTAAATGCAAGGAGAAATGAAGGAAAAACTTCGTTTTCCGCTTTTCTTAATAACTCGGATCAATAAGTTGGTCAAAGTCTTCCCGCCTCCTTTTAATTTTCATGATTCTGATTTCTAAATTTTAATAATTGAATATTTTTCTTAAATCTTTCAATTAATTATTCTTATACATTCATATCATAACAAAACATTATGTTACGCATTACTAGTCTTTAATTTTGAAATTAATTGAGAAATTATAAAGAATGGTTAGGTATTTTCTTATGCATGAATAATTCTTTTATTGTAATTCTGCATGGTTTTAATTACCATTTGAAAATGATTGTATTTTTTTCGAATTCTATATGGCTTATCTTGAACAAATATTTGAAAATGGGGGAATGAAACAGAATTAAGAATGTGTGAAGAAAGGGAAAAACATGTGAGGGAATTTGGGGCAAGGGGAATTGGCATTTTGCTCGAATGGTTGGTGGTTTTGAATGAAACGAGTTTTCTCATTTCGGAAGGTCGAGTCATCTGAATTATGGATTCACTGAAGACCCAATTCAACCCAAATTTCACCTTTTTCAAAGACTTTCACTAGAGAGCTTTTTCTTTAGTGTTTTCTTCCATAATTAAATACCTTGTATTCTTAGTCATGCACTTTTTTTATTATTTTATGACCACAAAGTTTTTTCACTTTATTTTCACCTTCGACTATTCATGCATTTTTATTGTATATTCATGCAAGTTTAATTTTTTATCACTTGGCTATAAATTTGACACACATATTTGCTGTTTGAACAATGTAAAAGGGGTTTTACATTGAAAATGAATTATTTTTTAAGTTCTTGTAATGTATGGACGTAGACAAGAAAGGCAATTTCCATTAAATAGCCTGTCATATTACGTCCATTACTTTTCAACCTCAATGGGAATGGATGAGACGCAACTCATCGATTCAACAATCAATTTCTAATTTATTCCCCATTGTTCACATAAAAGGGCTACTTTCAACCCATTTGATAAAACCATTTTTATGCCAACGCTTAAACTTCAAAAGTAAGTGTCAAGTTGTTTATTGAGCTTTTCCGACCTCAATTTCCATTTTTAATGCTCAACTTTCTCAATGTTGGCTTTTAATGTTGGTTAATATTTTATGGATTTTATAACAAGTAAATTTTCTAAAGATGTACTTTTCGCTATTATTTTTCTCTATTATTAAATAGGTATTTGAAAAGGAAAATTAAGGATTTGAGTCTTTCAAGCATGTAATTAAATGCAAAAGTATTGTATTTAGAATGTGTTTGTAATTAATAAGGGCTGAGAGAAAGAGCTTTAATTTTAAATGTGATGAGTAGAGAGAGGACTTAATTGATATGGTCATTAGACAGAAAAGGTATGATGAAAGGCCGGAAGTTGTTAATTTCTAGGATTATCCAACATTTCCAACTTTCATATCCCCTTGTACATTTATTCCCCTTTTGAGTTGATTGAGTTGAAATTCGACGCCTGGTTCATTTTAGCCAAGAATTCTTGTATTATTAATTGCTCCATTTATTCAAGCGTCCTTTTCCATTTTACAAATTCGAAGTTTCATTTTTCGCAACCTTATACTCAACTTGACTCAACTACTATTTTCCTATCATTTCTATCTCAACATACTTCTATCATAAGTCTATTGTACTATCTGATAATAGATGCTTTATACTTTTCATTTTGCTTACATGCATGGTCTTATATATTCTATTTATTAAATTGAAAATCTCATATGGAGAACTAAGTATTTGGCAGAGGAATTTCTGCTGGAACATTGAACATAATAATGTGTTTGTAATTCGTATTTACATGTTCATGGACGCATTGGAGTGTCTTTTAAGGCCATTTGTCATGTAAGTAGGAATAAGAGAGAAAGTGCGGGTAAAAGAGATGAGTTATGAGAAGAATTCAAGAGCCAAAACTCCTTCAGACTCCCATGGCGTTTTCTCATGGCATCTCTCCTCACCCACTCAGACACAAGAAGATTTTACTTAGACAAACTTTATATTAATAAACTTTTATATTAAATACTCTGCCTAACTTTTCAAGATACATCTTTGGATGAAATAGGAAATTAGAAACTCTTTGACAAACTTTGAACAAGATCAAATAACGAATATAATGCAAGCATGTACATTTAACTATAGAATTTAACTATGTTAGAATACAATATGTTATAGGATTTTAAGCATTCTTGTGAAATTAATCTAATTTATACATGCGTAGTTTTTGGTTTTATTAGTCTGGTTCTTGAATTTCAAGTTTCCTAATTATAGGAAAACTTTTTACTATTCAATTTTACTAGAGCAAATGAGGTAAATATCCTTTTTCACTTTTATGATCAAATTGGGAAATTGGAGAAAGACAAAGTTCCGAGTCGAAGGTTGACTTTAAGGCCTTGAAAAAAGGAATAAAATTGGTAGTTAAAGTTAAAGAGTTTGGTTTGAACATTTGAACTCCCCAGGTGAATCTCGAATTTCATTTTAGCATTTATATTTCATAGAATATGAGGAGTCTAGCTCTAGACTACACACTATAACGAATATATAATTTGGTAAGAATATTATTCTAGTTGAAAAAAAGGAAAATGACCGCGGCTATTCCAAACTCGAGCTCCAATGTCTTTCTCGTTCTATTTGAAAGGAAAAATAAGATTTATTTTTCGCCAACACTCAAAATGGCCAATTTAAGTGGAAAACCCGAGGAAGTGGATTTGACTGGGGAGGGGAAAAACTGTGACTCCTAAATCTCTCTTGGAACTCCCTCATGAATGAATGTTCCATAAATTTCCCCAATGCGGAGGAATGATGATGCCGTTTTAATACAAAGTACTAATATTCTTAGCATAAAATAAATTCATTTTATTTGACCATTTTTATTCAAACTATTTATTATTCAAACCAATTCTTAAGATCCTTTTTTGAAATCTTTTTTAAAATCCTTTCTTAAAACCCTTTTTAAATCTTTTTTAAAACCCTTTAATAAAATGCTTTCTTATCCCTCACATCATGTCAAGTGTTTGCAAAAATTTTTTGCACAAAAAGCCTTTTTCCTTCATTCAAAAGACGCATTGTAATTTATGTCCTGAACTAGTGAGCTTGAATCCATTTGACTAATTTTAAAATCTTATTCAATAAGAGATTTTAAATGTGAAAAGTTTTAGCGTAAATGCATAATCTGCCTTTTATATGAAAAGAATAATGGGAGGAATATGTCCAATGTCAATTTTTCTTATGGCAAATGAAGAGAATGAGAGTTCCCTCATTGGGACGTGAATACTAAAAATGCGAGAACAAAGGAGTGAATTGATAGGAGAGGGAAATGGGGCGTTCTTTGGTCTGAATTGATCACCAGATGGGTCGATCCTAATTCACATCGATTGCCCACCAATTCCCCCGACATTCCCCTCGCATGTGCAAACTTTCTCTTTAATTCTTCTCATTCACTTAACTCCACATTAATTCCAACTCAAGAACCCGGCCATAATCATCTAATACTTTCATTTTTCTCAAATGGACTCTCTAAAATAACACATTTCCTTTATGATCCAGTTTATGTTTCGTGGAATCCCTTGTATAAATCTATCTTATTTTTCTACTACTTTAATGTAAAGCGTGTTCTTTAATATAAATTATAAGATGATGCGCAAGGCATATTCCTAACAAGCACATTTTATCTTCCTGATTTTTCTACTTTGAGATAAAGACCTCTTGGATAGGATCTTCTTTCTACTTTCTTTCACATGTTTTTCCAAAAGAAAATTGATGAGTTTTCTTGTGGTTTTTTAACTTTATATGCTTAATCAGCAAATTCTATCTGACATTAAGTATTAATATTTAAAGACATTTGTAAAACTTTATTTTATTTATTTTTTGTTTAAGTAAAACATTTGTTTACTAACTTACTTAATACTTTAAGTTGCAGAAAGAAGTTTAGATGCAGTTATAGTTTAGCTTAGTTAGGTTAGTTTTAACTTTTAGCTCATAGTCTTAGAACTTATATGAAAAGTAAAACTGTAAAGTGATGTATTATTTATTATTTCGAACCAGAGTTTAAATTTTAAATATGAAAGGATCAATTTGGGTTTCCCCATTGTTGGGCATAAAGAATAGGAATGTGTAAGCAGAGTTAATCGGATTACTTTCCCCAAACTTTCCTCCAACTTCCTCATACATATGAAACAAAAGAGGCGACGTGATTCTCCATTGAGCTTTTCTAAACGTCGCGTCAAGTTCCCCATTTCATATGCCCATTCTAATATGAACAACTTTCTCTCCTTTCGCGCAATTGATGATTCACTATGGGACAATAAGCGATTCTTCACTCTTGATATAGAGAAAAGAAGATGTAGGGCAACCGTGTGCGTAGAATCCACATTCAAATCTCTTGTTATAAATTCTCCCATTTTTAGTCAAGTTTGTGAATAACTAAAAGTTCACATTACATCCATTACACGACTCAATGTCGATTACTCGCATGTGTGAGTGCTCAAAGCTCAAATGTACACTTTCATGTTAGACGCTGAAGCTATTAAGCAAAAGTTTTATATATCTTTGGATTTACTTCATGTACATACTGTACTATACAAACTACTTTCTATGTAGTTTAAACTTCGTTGTACTGAGTTCTGTGTACAGGGCCTGTGTACATAAGTATTTATATATTCTCAACAACTACTTGTATTTACTCACTCAGTATTTACTAAGCATAGCCATGAAATTTTTACGAGCTTTGTTTCTCCTAATGGCAAATTCTTGACATTTTTAAACCTTAAACTTCCACAGTGAGGAATAAGGAAAGAATTTTATGATTTGAGGATTTCCATCCAACGTTCAGCATTCAACATTAGAGTTAACATTGAAAAAGAGGAGTTGAGAGGAATTGAGGCAAAAAGACCATGCATGATCATTATATGAAAATCTCATGCGAATTGTACGAGTTCCTCCTATAAGTCTTTAGCATGATTCTTCTCAAACTGGGCCGCACACTCCGCCATCGAACATTTTCATCCATTGAGAATGAGCTTGGCCCAAAAGCCCATGGAACATCATGGGAATTTCGGGGATCCTTTGACGCGGGCTCTTTAAATCTTCTTGCGTAAGTTGAGTGAGAAAGTCAAAGTGAAGGGTAGAAAAGATCATGAGCGTCTAAGTCGAGTGCCCTACTTTCTCACTTCCTCTTCTCCAAGGGTCTTTCGGGGTATTTCATCGACCCACCTTTGAATAACAATCCTTTTTTACAGCTCAATCCAACTGATAAGAAAACCCTCTCATGTATGTCTATAGACCATTAACGTCTACATGAGTCTTTTAGAAAACTCTAAATCCCTCTTTATTAACTGGCCTAACTTCTCATATCCTTTTATTTATTTGTTTGATCGAATTTCACCCTCAGATTATTTATTTATCTACGTTCTGTATTTACTAGCTTTGTTCCACAAACTTTATTTGAATCCTTATAAGTAAGCTATAAGTCTGGCTGAATATCTTTTTATGTAAATTCCGACTAGGGAATAAAGGTGATTAAATACTAAAAATGGTTAGTTTCCTATTGTAAAAACCCGATATAAGACCCTTGGTAAAAATCCATTTAGATGCATATAAGGATGTGGGAAGAAATTTTGCGTGGCGTCAAAGTTCCGAGTCGGAAGATCGTAAAATGTCTCGCGCTACGACGGCCAACTCTCATTATTTTTATACACAAAAGTCAACTGCTTATGAAATCCTGAGCTGCAACTACAGGCTTGTTATTCTTGTTATGTAGAGCAAAGGAATATGAAATATTTTTAGTTAAGAATGGAAGTTAAGAGGATTTTTTCTGATTTTCCCCTTTTATAATCTGCGACCATTAACATTCTTTCTCTTTTGTTCTTCTGAGTATTAGTGGGCTTAGAACCAGCAGGAGATTTCCTTCAAACGTCAAACCACAACTCAACAATGGGACTAATGGGGTTAAAAATGAACATTTTCCCCTCAGCTAATTATCCTTTTTATGCTGAGCTTTTCCCAGAAAAACTTTATTTTATGCAATGCTTGAAAATTACAATTTAAGAACCAGCATATATAATACTTACATATTGAATTTATTACTTATAATATGTGCTATGTATGTATATAGTAGTTTAATTATTATACGAAGATAATTAAGAGGAAATGCGTAAAGATGGATAATCGTAAAGCTTTATACATAAGTAGTATCTACTTTTTATATGATTTTCAAATATAATATAACTAAATGATGAACTTTGATGAATTTCAGGTGGTGCTTGTGTTTAAACTCAGTATTGCATCATTGGTGATATATTTCGTTGACGCTTCAAGGTATTTCAAAGATTCATTACAAAACATTAACTTTTACAATGACTTTATGTTCAAATGGAATCTGAGGACTGATGTTGATGAACTTAAAGTTTAAAATGAAATGTGATTGAGTTCAATTTGTTTTTCAATTTCAGTGTTGGGGTTGAAAAATGTCAAGAATGGAGCGACAACACGACACAACAGATTGATTTAGCCTTCAACATATTTTTCATGGTCTACTTTTTCATTAGGGTAAGTCAGAGATTAAATTCCGTGTATTTTTTATAAAGGCCATTTTTTATCTTACTTTTACAATACGCACAATTGTAAATATTTCATTTGTATTTATCACAAATTCAATTAAGAGTTCAGTTAAGTCTTATACCTTCACAAATCTTATGAACGGCATGTATAGAGAATCTTGCCATATATTTTATACTTATTTAGATTTTATGGAATTGAAAGTTTAGTTTAGTGTATTTTGTATTAACATGAGCTCGCGAACTTTCCCGGACGATTGAGTGAAAATGTATGAAATATTCATTGGTGGAATAGTTTAAGTTGAATTTCGTGGTTTTTGGTGGCTCAAGAGATTTGAGTCATTGGAATAAATTAAATTAAATTCATCTCCGTCTCTTTCGACGATGACTTAATTAATCATGAAAAAGGAATTTGAGGAGGAGAATAAAAGTTATGCTCTTTTGGACCTGGAAGGTATAGGCAGTGCAGGGGAGCAACATAATGGAAATCTAATCCATTCAAATTAAATTCTCCTTGGATCAAATCCCCTTAAATCTCGGGTTATTTCATTCAAACTATGAGGCAAAAGAGATTTCCGGCTTTTAACTAACAAACTATATATTCATTTACTATAATGTCAAAATTAAAACCCAACATTATAGCATATTATTACGTAACTCTATAGTTTAATGTATAATCTTTATAACCCTTGTAGTAGAAAACCAAAAACTATTAGAAACTGTAGGATTTACATTTACAAAGATTTAGGAAATGTCGTAGATTTCTCTATAATATTTAAAGGACTCGAAGAGATTTGTAATCAAGTTAAGGCAGATGAGAGAATCTGGGAATTCAATTGAATTGTGTGTGTGCATTTGAATAGGGGTATTTTCTGTTGGTTAATTTATGGAAATCCTTGGATGTTAAGGAGACGATCCTATTAATAAGTAAAGAGCCCCGCATTCATTTCCCGACCAACCAACTCGGCGTCTTTCTTCTTCATCCGATTCTGCGGTGGGGAAAATTCGCTCATCTGCCAACGCCCTCGTCATGATACTCCAAGATACCTTGCAGCTATCTTTAAACGTGGATAATTGGCAAACCCTTATAATATCCTTTATCCCGACTTTAATTACGCTCGTGTCTTTATAAATGGCTACCTTTACCAAGCTCTAAATTTTATCAAATGTTCATCTCGAGATGAACTTCCGAATTGGAAAACCTTCAGTTTGCTCCAAAAAAAACTTTGTTGTTCAATTAAAAATAATGTAAATTAAAGTTCCTTTGATCTTCTTTTTAAACTCTTTTGAAGGGAAACTCAATAGGAATATAAAATTAACTACGTATGCAAATAAAATCCAGTTTAGCTATGTGCCTTTTGACCAAATTGCAAAAAGGAACTTCCAACGGATTCCTTCATGTTTGTTGATTCTTCCTGCATTTGAAGTCTTAAATTCCTTAATAATAAATCAATTTAGAAAATGGCAATCAAAATCCTCATGTTCATTTTAAACAAGCTTTGCCAGAGTTTGAAAGAGCGACGGAGGACCTTATCAAATATAATTATTATACACAATCAAATCGTTTAACTTGATAGCTCTCAAGTCTGCTGAGTCGAGAAATCAATTCTTTGAGTTACATTATATGTTTATATCACGTTATGTCCTAAGATGAATAGTTCACTCGCCTTTGCTTAATATCATAGTGGTTATACTCAAGTTATTATAGTTATAGTTAAAGTATAATGGAGTGACATGGAGTTTGAATGAATCGATGAGGACTTCGTGACAGCCGTCAGTAAAATACTTTCATTTCACGAAAGATCAAAGGAGCTCAATTCTCTCAGACTCTCAAACTTTCAATTTCCAAACCCGCTCATTTCACACCCACATTTAATTTCTCTTCCAAACTTCTTGGATATCTCGAAAACTTGAACCTTGTAATGCGAACAGTGCAAAACTTATTGACAAGAAAATTGTCAACTGTCTAAAATAGAATAGACATAGACTAAATACCACTTGGTATTATTTAATCGGAATATTTTATAATAAATGAAACAAATTAAACATTTGCTTTCTTTCTTTTCCTTTATTTCGTTTTTCTTCTTTCCATTTTCTAAAAGCATAATTCTTTTCGGTCTTTTCTTATAACTTTTTTGTATGTCAATTATGACAATATTTAATGACAAAAATTATTAAGCAAAATAAAGGAGGAAAGTACAAAAATGCTCAATTGCAAGGTTTTGACTAGAAAGCTAGAGAAAGCTAGAAAGGGGAAAAGGGGGGTCAAGGGATAAAAGGGGGCAGAGTGAGGAGGGGAGCAAATGGAGAATCAAAGGGACATTTGATTGAGTGAAAGAACGTGAAAGTCGTTGGGTTGCCCTTTGAAAACGTTCACGTACGAGAATCTGCTGATATTCGAAACTCCTTTTGACGTCATTCAACGTTTTAAATATCAACCATTGAAAGTCACTCAATTAATCATCCAAATGAATATCAAACTCAAGTTCCGTTCATCATTAGATTAATTAATCATCCTTACATTACATTAATTCGAAATCGCTCGTCTAATAAAACTTGTGCGTAATAAATAAGTTAAATAATTTAAATCCAAGAACGGAAAAGGAAAACGGAAAAGTTTTCCCTTTTCCGTTTTCACTTTCGAAAACGTATTTTAACGTGAAGTAATAACATTTTCTAATTTATTTTAATAAATAATTATAATGATTGTATTTTTATTTCGTAATTTCAGTTTATAGCAGCATCGGACAAGCTGTGGTTCATGTTGGAGATGTACAGCTTCGTGGATTACTTCACGATCCCTCCGTCCTTTGTGTCGATCTACTTGGACCGGACGTGGATCGGACTTCGGTTCCTCCGAGCTCTTCGCCTTATGACGGTCCCCGATATCCTCCAATATCTCAACATTCTCAAGACCTCCAGCTCAATTCGTTTAGCTCAGCTCGTCTCCATCTTCATCTCCGTCTGGCTCACTGCCGCCGGAATCATTCATCTCGTAAGAAAGACAAATCCCCATCATTATATTTATTACATGACATTGATCATCACACGATACGTTCTCTCTTCACATTTCTCTTATTTCCCAAATCTTCTTTTCGTCTCTCTGACACAACGCTTCTTATGTGTCGCTAACTGTCACTCCCATTGTTCAATCATTGCATTTGAGAACATTTTTGATTTACGGAACTCACATGTTTTGTCAGGAGCAATAGCTATTAGGATGAGAAATTTGAATTGCAAATGTACTTGGGAATTTGACTAGCATTTGAAAGGGGATTTTCTATTCAAGCTCATTCGCATAGGAACGACAATAATATTTGATGAAAAGATGCATCTTACGTAAGAGGAAGATAAGGTGAAAGGTGAAGATACATGGAGGTCTATTGTTCACCTTGAAATGTCAGGAAGCTTCGAATCCCCACAACCTCACCCTCATTGAATTTGAAGAAGATGGAAGAGTGACTTGACAATTCCATTACGACTACCACCATCAGAAAATGAGATTTCTTTGACCTTTAAACTTTACTTTGTCCAGGCCTTTCTTTCGAGGGATCGAATTTAATTGCTCGACTTTTACTTTTTCCTCACATTTCGTGTGAAATGAAGAATCACGCGCCCTTTCTCATCTCCAACTTTCTTAATTTGATCGCGAAATTGTGCAGGATCACGAAATTCATATTTCGTAATAAAGTATTTATAGCGAATCCCTTCGGCATCTTTGATAAATATAAGAAGCATAAGCTTTTTTACTGTATTCAAATATTCGCATCTTCTCTTAGTATTGAACTTTGTATGAGAATCATTATATTTGAATACTTCTGTATCGTCTATATTTGACTCGAGATTGGAATGAAAATAAATTTGTCACGAGTGAACCACGTAGTTGAAGGCGTTAGGAAAGGTTAGGAGTCACGAGATCCCTGCTATTTTAAAGACACTCTATTTTTACCCACACATATCTTTATTATTTTCACTCCATTTATTAAACATTTTTATTACTCATATCCAACTCTTTCATATATCCCGAAGCTTCTTGTCATATAAAAGGAAATTACATATCATGGAAATGTACGCATGGAAAATTGGCAATGTTTGATAGAAAGTTAGAGAAGAGATAGTTATGAATGAAACGCGAAAAGTTTTTGGGAATTTATATATAGGTCAAATCATTTTATATTAGGAACTCACGGAGCTCCGTCGTGTGCAAAAAATTTACATGTTTTTTACAAGCTTTGGAGTAAAAAAACGGAAAAGTCTGGGCGAGTCTGATTGAAAACAAATGACATGAATGACAAATCCCAAGCCAGTTGGTGAATTTGAAGCGAATTGAAATTGAGCTCGGAGTTGTCTCTTTAAATTTATCTTGGCACTTTTGGAATTGAACATTGGAGTTGAATGGGATGATGAGATGACTTGCAACTTGCACATCGTCTGCCACTTCCTTGTACACAAGATCTTTATACTCAGCTAAATGCATAGGGATTTTAAAATATTATAAATATAGGGATTTTAGGAGCTCGCCTATATAAATTTCATATGTTTGATGAACGGGTTGACTTGTGCAGATGTCTCTTGACATATAAAAGAAACGCGTAATTTACTGTATTGAAAATTCACTTTTAAGTTTCAACTCTGATATAAAATTGTTCAAAAATTGAATTATTAAAGAATGTTTATTTTATTATTTCAACTTATTATAAAGTTATTTATACGATGTTAAATAACTTTAATTGAGTCTTTTAAACTACAATAAAGAGAATTTCCTCCATTGATCGAATAAGAACATTTGTCTGGAGAGGTGTAAAAGAAAAAGGTGGGATACTATTATGTTTTTGCTCTATTATTTGTTTTAAAATCTGATATCTTTAGCAATGATAAAAAATGTGAAATTATAATTTTGAAGATCCTTTTGTAACGGCCAGATGAAATTAAAAATCCGAATTAGCTGACTTTAAACGTAAAACTCCCATATGCTTTCTTTACTATTCCACGATTTCTCCAACGGAGCCTGTTGGGATATCGACGAGCCGAGGGACTTTGTTGGAAACCAGGTATTCCGTGGGAGACCCTAGCTTTCGTTTAAATCGAATCAGTTTGTTTTGGTATATTGACAAAAGATCTAGTGCATTTCCTTTTACTATTTCAGGATTAATCCCACGGAACCCATTGGGAGACTCCGCTAGTTGTATTGTACAAGTTGTATAGGAATTGTATTGGAATTGTCCTATCTATCCGCCAATGTGAATAAAAGTTAGTTTCAGAGACACATTGATTGAAAATCCTCCCAGATTTCCTCCAAACTCACATTTTATGAAAGGTCGTAAAGGGTAAAAGTCTGAGTCGTAAATCCTTGGATTCTGTAATGGACTACTGCAGGTTTTGAGGGTTTGGGAAAGAAATTCTTCCCGCGGTGTTCAATCAATCTTCTCTGCCTCTATGGATTTAACCTTTTTTAAACGCTTTCTCAAGGATATTCCTTTCACTATTATTATTATGAAGTATTGCATACATACCTTACGTATGGTTGGGGATTGAGTCGCCATATATATTCTATGTATCCATATATTCAAATATTAAAACTCCAAAATTCCATATAACTAAAAAAGAAATCTCGGGCTATACATGTCAATGAAACCGTGTTTTTCTATCGATGTGGGCGGAATCCGAACAAGAACTCATCATCTTTTGACAACAGAAGATGAACGAGGAGCTATCTAAAAGGAAGATCAATTTTCACTTCATTTTTTCATGCTTTTTTTGCATAATGACGCCATCATCATAATAATAAAATCTGGTGGTGCATAAAATTTTTGTAACATGAACCTTTTCATATTTATTAATTTAATATATAAATATGTAAAAGTGTCATGATTTTATAGAATATAATTATTTACATAGTTCTACCATACTTTTAGAAACAGTATTGTAAGCCAGTTAAGTTAGATTAGGAAGATAGGTTTCTAATCATTTAAAATTTTTAATTAATAAAATGTTAATTGATTTTTACTAATTTGAATGTTTTTTATGATTTTAGCTTGAGAATTCGGGTGATCCTTTGGACTTTGATAATCCACAAGAAGTTTCCTATTGGACATGTGTGTACTTCCTCATCGTTACGATGTCTACGGTGGGCTACGGCGATTTCTTTTGCAAGACCGTTCTGGGTCGAACATTCCTCGTCTTTTTCCTCCTCGTCGGATTGGTGAGGAAAAGAACAATTTTATACTTTTTAAAATTACCATTAACCTTATACCGAAACACAATATGGAATAATCAATTTAATGTATGATAATTTAATTCTATTATTGTCATTCTCCAAGTTGGTTAAATGCAGAGAAGTATTTGGTAAATTTAAATGGTTTGAACTCTTTGAACATTTAAAGGCTTACGATTAAACACTTTAAGTACTGTGTGAGGAAAAGGGTCAATCAAATAGGATAATTCATGTTTATATCTAATCTTCTTGGTGATTTTTCTTAAATATTAGAAAGTCGAGGGAGGGGTCGATTTAATTAAATCGATAAAAATAATTAAACATTTGGTCAATTTATTTATTGAACAAAGTTGAGCCTTTAATTTATATAAAAATCCCCCATTTTGTCCAAAGAAGAACAAAAACATTTTATTTAGGTTAAATATAAAAGTTATAATAAAAAATGTCAGCCAACCAGTCGAAAATTCAAAAATAGCATTTTTGAAAATAAAAAATAAAAATTGAAGAATGAGGCTTTTTATTAGATTTTTAGTATGCTTAGATTTTAATTTTGGGTGAAATGAAAGAAAGTAAGTTTTTCTGCATATTATATCATCTAAAATATTTATATTTATTATTACCTATATTATTATTACGTGATTGCTCTTTATGCAAGTTTCCTTTTCCGAAGCGTGAGTTAATTAAAATCGTAACCTTAAATTCAAAATTTATTTTTTATAATCTGCATCATGGATGTTGGTGGTTCAATTTATTGAATTTAATATATTGCAATTAAAGTAAGATTCCTACATTAATTATTCTTGAGTATTCTCAAACTCAAGTTTTGTTTAATTAAAACGAAGGATAAAAATGAAATTGGAGTTTAATGAGGTTTTGATTACATCTCATGGTTCAAGAATTGTAATTACTTACAGGGAGAGAACATCGGTTCACGTTCTTTTAATGAGAAAAACTAGAAACTAATTTAAAAAATGAACACAAAATACAAGTTTTAAAAAGTAATTTCTGGAATCATCGGTCTACTCGTTTTCACAACTATAATTTAACGTAATAATTGTAAATGTAAGTGAACGTAATTATCTTATTGAGGAGTCCTTAAATGTTTCTCGTATTTCTCTTCTTCCGTGTCAAAACTCATCTAATGGTTTGAAGGATTTTCCTCTTCTTTCTCTTCCGTCCAAAGTCTCCTCTTTCTCTTCTTCTCTCTCAGCTTTGCGCTTTAAGTGTGAAAATTTCTTTAATCAAAGACTCAATTTACTCTCCTGCTCACTCTCTTCTTAATTAGACTTTTAAGTTTAAACAAATGTAATTACTATTATTATCAGTTTACTAGATTTTCATTAAAAGCAATATAACTTTTACGTTTCATATTATTTAGTATTGAAGGATAAGGTTGCAAAGATAGTGTAGTTATTTGTATGTTAATTAATTAAAGTCTTTATTTAATTTTTTTATATGATGAAATTTGCTCAATTAGTTATATTATTTAGAATTTAGTTAGTTTAGAAGACGAGTTTATTTCATAATTGCAAGTAAATAAATAGTATTTTAGAAAACAGACAAATTAGTTGTTAAATTTTTAGATTGGCATTTTAGATTGGAATTAAGTATAAACCCTCTAAAAAACCTTTGGAAAATATTTATTTTATCCAAAATTTATTATTGCAAATGAAATTTTTATTTTCGTATTTTAGAATGAATTAAAAGTACAAGTTAAGGCTTCTTGCGTCGCATCAACGTAGAATATAGGATTGAGCAATTTACTTTCGAATTTAATTAACTTACCTTTTTGAGAAATAATAGAGCCGATGAAACAAAACACATTTACTACACATTCACTTTAAATTCTAAATACTTATTGTTAGAAGGATCTATAAAACACAAAAAATAAATATAATACAATTTAGCTATAAGAAATCTAATAAATTATAAGAAATATAGAATTTGCGAAAAAATAAGCAATTAAAAAATGGAGAATAATAGAAATTTATTAACATTAAGTGAGGAATAATTTCGCGAGTGAGGGAAAAATGTCCAATGAAACTGATATGCTCAATCTTTTGTCTTTGTCCTGTCTGCTTTTGGAAAACAAAGGCTGTGTTTGCGAGTTGGATTCCCGAAATCACGGAGATTGTTGGGAACCGACCTAAATATGGTGGGTCGTTATCTAAAACACCTGGAAGGAGGTACGCCATAAAGAAATCATTTATTTCACTCTCACTCACATTCAGCACTTTTTTCTATTCTCACCCCCACGACCACACATATAGAAATATGAAAAAAGTATACGAAAATTTCTATCTTGTTTTTTTTAACCTCCCTCGCAGTAGCTCAAGAGTTTTTTCCTTATTTACATTATTAATTACCATTAATTGCAGCTCGAGTCTTCTTTCGTAGATTCAAGTAGATTGAAACTCACTCTTTACTAAATTTACCTCTCGTAGTGTTCCATATTGACCTAAAAATAATTTATTACTTCTCACATGGGCTTTTGTTCAACAAGAGAATTTTTACAATTTTTATTAATAAAACTTTTTTCAATTGAACATGATCGCGCCGAAACTATTTTATTTATAAATAATAATATTAGAGTTTATCAAGTCAATTTCATTAGGAATATTTTCGTAGTATTTGACTATTTAAAAAATAATAATTGGAAAATCCGTATTTTTGAAAATCCCATAATGATCTCGTTAATAAATCTTATATGAATTCTGAATTATTTTAAGAATTATAAATTAAATGAACGTAAAATTTAAAAAGTTGGGAGAGTTAGGGAAAATATTCTCGTAAAATATTCCATTATTTAGATTAACTTGAGAATTTATTCTTGACTTTTTGTCATAAATCTCCGTTAAATTAAATAGAAGTGAAAGTATCCTGTTAATGGAGTTCGTGACTCGCACTCGTGAACCCTTTTCCGTGATTAAACCAACCAATCACAAGATTTTCATTATTCCTATATACGAATCCCCTCAAAAACACCAAATGTTTAATTGAACGTTAGGATCTTTATTTTCATATTTCTATCTTTAGTACCATTTTCTTATTCTAGTATTTATAATAATTACTTACGAACATAGTTTTTGATCTATTTAGAATATCTTTAGCTAGAATTACCCATAAATAGATGACATATTTATCATCATATCTATTGCATTATTATTATTATTATATAAATCTTTTCCATTTATTCATTATCTTATTTTTAATCATAATTAATTATCTAATTATTAACTTAAAAATTAACAATGAGCAAAAGTACCATTTCATATAAACTTAGTCATAATCATGAATACATAATAGTTGTAATTAAATAGTGAAATAACATTTATATTGACTTTTGCCACATTGAATAAATTACTTGACATTAACATTAAGTATTACCTAATTAAGCACATGAATATTTTGAGTATTGCTCTTTTAGATCCTATGATCTTATCTTATGTTTCAATCAATGAGAATCTGAAACACAAGTTAAATAGTCTAAGCTAAAAAGTAAATAATAGTTAAAGTAAAAAAATAGTTTAAGCTTTTTTGTATATCTCATTTAATTACTTCAAAAGCAATAGTGCAAATCTTCAATTACTGCTAATTATCTTAAATAAGTATGATAGAATTGTCATTAAGACTTGAATGCATGAGTGGAGTTGAAAGACTTCCTTTTTCTTCTCCTCATTTTTGAGAGACTTCCAAGATCTTTCCATGTTCAAGTCTGAATCCGTAGATGAGTCGATGAGTAATTCCATGTGAGAGAACGAATTTCGTCTGTGCACTATGAAAAGGGAATTCCTTCCAGGGTTTTCTCCTTTTCTCGCATGTCTGTTGTTTTGCATGGCCCTTCATTTTCACTCCTTTCTTTCTCCTCAACCTGCCGTCGACTCTCAGCGCCAACTCACAACTTTCTCTCTTTTCTAAATTTCTAAATAAATTCTTTAAATCTTTAACACAAGATCTTAATTCTTTAACTAAATTCTTTAACCAAATGAATCTTTTCTATTACAATATTTACTGAAAAGGCTGTTTGGCTGACTAAAAACCCTCTCTTTCTATTCTATAAATTACTCTAATGATTCTTCCGTAATTCTAACTTTACTCTTCTTTAAATACTCTCCAAGCGTATATTACTTCAATTGTTTAGAACTCGTAAAAGGTATAAACTCAATCAGCGAACTTGACCTATAGATTTACTTCTTCTTCAATTCTTCTTTGCCTTAAATTACAAAAAAGGAATTATTACACAGATATTAATTGTAGAATTAAAAAAATACTTCAAAGTTTCAATAAATTTGAAATTCTTAATCATTGACTATACTTGTAAATATAAATCGATAGCCATGAATTCTTAAGGCTATTGTAGATTTTAAATGTATTTTAGTAGTTTTACATTATTCCTCTCGAGTAAATTAAGTATGTAGTTGATTCTTCAGCGCGGAACAGCAATTTTGAAACCATTTTCTTAATTGTCATTTAATTACTAAAAATAACAGTATTTGCGAAAAATATTTGCAAAAAATATTTGCAAACATGCAATTTGCGAAGCTTCAAACTTAATACAATGGCTTTAAAATGTAAATAACGAGAAGGGGGTGTTGTTGATTTTACAAAAAAAGAGTTAACTTGAAAGAACTCTTATTCAATAAGACTTAAATTGGGAAAAAACTATTTATAGATTTCTTCCTTGGGAGATCTCCGACTGTATTTAACTGTGCTAGATTGATAATTGAATTTGACATTCTGATATGTAATTGTAGGCGATATTTGCGAGTTGCATTCCGGAAATCATAGATCTAATCGGCACTAGGCCGAAGTACGGTGGCACCTTGAAAAACGAACGGGGACGAAGGTCAGCCTGAGCTTTTGATTCCTACATAACATTTCTCGAACAACAAACATATGACTCAACTGTAATAATTGATATACTTTCTATTATAACATGGCCCAAAATTGTTAATTTGTATTTTCACAATTGACCTTTTATTCTCCTCAAATATAATCATAATATATTTAATACCTTTTAATTACGATTTATCATTATAACACTTGCTACTCGTTTAAATGATTAAAAGGGAAATTAAAATTATTAAACGATGACTTTTTACTTTCACTCGACTTTCTCTCGTTTTTACTTTGTTAATCCGCGTGGACTTGAAAAGTCAAAAACACGTTTTATTTATGATTTTAGGTGATTTTTTAAAAATTATGAAAAATTATTATTTTTACAAATTTTTGACGATTGACTTTACTTACGATTTGATCAAACTTATTCCAAACAAAAACCAGTTTTTATATTCCATGTTCTCATTTGAACAAATTGGAATTCGAGATTTAAAATCCTTCACCATCCGTTCAAAATTCGTCAACTTTCCTTATCCTCAATTTCCTCAAATGAAAAATTTCCTGGGATTTTTTTCTTATCGTTTACTTGATGTCTCTCAGTTTGTCCTGTCAATGTGTCTAATGTGTTGTTGTTCTTGTATGCGTGTCCATCATGATGAATTGAAGCTCTTCATAGGTTTTAGAAATTGCAAATATAAATAAATTAAATGTGTCTTCCTTTGTGAGTCTCCTCTTAATTACTTAAATTTACATTTCGTTGATTATTAGGGTTCGCTTGCACGAGCATGTTGACCAAACAAAAACCTCGATGAATTTCATCAAAATGCATTTGAGCTCTCTTGGAATTTACAAACACCCGATGAATACTTGATTATTCTTATTTTAGTTATTTCACTCTTGTACACTTTCACATTAAAAGATAACTTTTTAGCTATGACAAAAAGCTCACCACAAAAGTCTCAATTAATTCAACTTGGTGAAAAAAGGTTCACGTTGAGAGTTTGCACGAAATGCGAAAAAGCCCGCATGGATTTACAAAATCAATCTAATTATCATAATCTTAATTACTTATTAATTAAAAGCTGTTTGTTCCTCTTCAACGTTCCACTTAATAGTAAATATAATTATGGTTCTCGTATCTCACGATTCCCGGCTATTTCCCAATATTTAAAATATTTAAATAATCAAAAAAGCCTGTTAAAATCACTTAAATACCAATTTCTCAATGTTCGATTATTAATTGTATAATTAATTGTAAAATATGCGTAAAAATATATGCAAATTTAAGTCTCGGTAAAGATCCTGTTCTTATATATTTATTTATTTCTTCTCTCTGTCTCTCTCGTCTCATTTAAACTTTAAATGTCAATTCAATGTGAAAATAACAGACGTGACTCTGTTAATGCGTATTGTCAATTACGTGTTTTAATGACGAACAAGATGCCCAGTTGTTCATTACAAATTTTTTAACAAATTCATTATTTATTGTTAAATATTTAGTAAAATGATAATTAGTTAATTGTGCATTTAATAAACTGATCGCTTGCCTTTTAAATTAGTACAAAGTAGAGAAATCACCTTTGGGGATTTAGCCCTTTAGGCATTTAATGTGGAAATCATTATAATTAAATAAACACGTAAAATTGCTTTTAATAGTCGAATGTTTTAGAATGTAATTTTAAATGACTAGTGATCCAGCTTGCTATAATACTCACGAGAAATTAATTTACTAATTGTTGTATGTAGTTTAACCTCAATAATGATTCAGAATTGATGAATGCTGTTGAATTTGACGCTTACTTTCCTCCATTTTTAATTTCACTTTCCTTTGAAAATGACTTCAACACAAACTCTGTTTATTAAATTTACTAACATTTTGAGCCGGATTACCAAAATCTGGAAAAATAACAACATTTCCAATTAACAACCTTTCACAAGAACTAACATTCACTTTATACATTTATAATATTTTAAATACTTGAGATTCGAATACAGCCAAGACGAGTTTCTAATATGTGTCTTGGGGCGGGGGATTCACAGGCATATCGTCGTCTGCGGTCACATCACTTACGAGTCCGTCTCCCATTTCCTCAAAGACTTCTTGCATGAAGATCGAGAAGACGTCGACGTAGAAGTCGTCTTTTTGCACAGGTACGCTTGGCTCCAATTTTTACATCATTCAAATAACATTAATTAATTATCAAGTTTATCATATTCTCTATTATTACCTAAAACGTTATTATTCAGGAGGAAATCTAATTAAATATACTAATTTATTTTAATATGCAAATAATTAAATTTTAGAATCGACTTTATCATTTTAAATTTATTTGTAGTAATCTAGCAATTTATAGACAATTAGTTAAATTTTCAGAGAAAAGAGAAGTAATAAAAAATACATTATATTATAATCAGGGTTTATGGTAAATTAATAATTTAAATTAACACTTTAAATTCACAGTTAAATTGGTAAATATTCCTACTGTTAAATCATGTTATATTAAATATTGTAAGTTTATGAAATAGAAAGGAAGTTTATGCTTTTGAGGAAATATTTTTTGAGCTTATTGAACATGTTGAGGGAATGTGTTAAAGGAAAGAGCCCGATTTGGAATTGGAGGGGCTGCTGAAGCGTCACTTCTGTCAAGTCAAGTTCTTTCAGGGCACCATGATGAACGCTGTAGATCTTGAAAGAGTGAAGGTTAGGTTTTCCCTGACTCATCAAAAATCCCTTTTGGTCAAGTTCCTCCAATTTGCCCAAAAGAGTATTGATTGACTTTTACCGTATTTAGAAGTAATACTAGCCCTTCAGTTTGAACAACTCCTCCTTAACTTTTTCTATTAAGAGCTAACCTATTTTAACACCTCTTTCATTAACCTTTTCTACTAACACACCTTTTTTAATTCTTTCACATTTGAACTATTTATTGATTATGAGCATTTATAGTTTACTCAAGTAATACATTCAGTTCAATACTTATTACACTCGACGCATTGAATTTACATTTTAATTTTTTACTAATTATTCTTCGCTTGCGTATCAATTTAAGCAATTTACATTACTTAATTACTTTTAATTCTATTTAACATGTATTTATCGCGGATTGAATTGAACAATTTGCATCATCATGTTTACATACGTTTAAATACATCTTACACACTTTAAGTATTTTAATTTAATTTAAACAAATTACTTATGGTGGAGTATCTTCTCCAACTAAATAGGAAAATTAGGAAAATTTAATGTTGATTAAACGTTCAATTAAGTGAATTAAAACAGAGTTTAATGTTTAATCATTAAATATTTTAGAGCGTTTAGAATTACTAAGTTTATTAGCGTAATTAGACCAATTGCACTATTTGTCTTTGTTTAGCTAAATAGCTTTAGAAATATTTTGACAAGTTGACGTCGATTGGAATCGGCCGTTTACAATTTGTTGACCGTCTTCTGTTCGTTAGCTACTAGAGCTATTGACCAAATAGGGGAATTTTTTAGATTTGGTCAAGTTTAGATCTAAATTAAATCTGTAAAATTATATAAGAATAATTGTATCAAATGATAATTTATTGTGCTTAATGAAATTATGATATTTAACCTAAGCAAGATTAATCCAATGAGAACTTGGGGAATCAACTCTGTACTGATATCTTGATTGATTAGAAAACCGCCGGATTTGGAATTAGAGGGTCTTTTTAAAAGACATTTCACGACGGTGGAATTTTTCCAAGGGACGATCATGAACCCCATCGACCTACAAAGGGTCAAGGTAAAAAATAAGCTCGAAAGAGTTCAAAGGATCCCTTAAACATTTCAACTTTATTTCCCTTCTTCTGTCAAATACAAGAAACATAAAAGCTCATAAACTCCGTTCCTTTTACTTAAAATCTCTAGTTAATTTCAATTAATTGTTGTTAATTCAATACAAGTTAACTAACATTAATTTAAATTAACCAACTTGATTTTTAAATTGAGCAACATAATTGAATTTAAACTTGATTGGGTTTAAACTTAACTAATTGAGTTTCTCATTTAAGATCTTTGATAAAAGTTAAGTCTAATTGAAAGTTGACCAAATTAAAAATGTGAACGGAATTAAAATTGAGCTTTTATTATTATTGTATTTTTCTCTCTGGAATCGAACTCTTTGTGTCTTTGGATCTTTTGAGGTTCCACAAAAGGGGAAGAGCGAAAGAGCGGAGTTTAGTTTCATTTTGTGACTTTGCCATGGCGGTCTTCGTGTGCCTCTCGTGTGTGAATATTTCAATGTACAAGACGAATCTGGAATAACCACAATTCTGTCATTAATTAATTCTCTCTTTCTCTATCTGTTCGTGTATTTGTCATGATTTATGGAGTATTTATATATTGACTGTGAGCCATTAAACTCAACTTACTCAATGTATTTATAACAGTACTTGAAATCGAAACAATTACATTTTATACATGATAACCTATTACATGTTGTCCCTTTAATTGTTCACTTTTGTGGTTTTCAATTGTCTTTAATTGTCTTGCTCTTTTCAACGTGTATTTTAATTCTTCCCCTTACACACACATTTCAAAATATGCCAAAACCATTATGGGTTTTCACATTTAACATTCACTTGTTAGTCAAATGAGCTAATTAAAGCGCCATGTTGAGGGGGAATTGCGGAGGGAGAATTTAAAAGAGCCGCATTTCTACTAGGGACTTCTCATTAGAATTACCCTTAAGGCGAGCTTTCAACGTTGTGACGTGACTTTCCCCCATTTACTTCTATTTTCCCAGTTAGGGACAATTCATTTCAATGGAGCAGTTTTCAATTACAAGGTTGGGCATTTAATTGAAACTCTGGTTCTTTTGATCATATTGTGTGTTTTTAGTGTCTGCTTCGTCTATTTAATTACTATTCGCCACGACCGTTTAAATATAATAGAAAACTTGAGCATTAGTTCATTCTGCCCATTGACTCTGGTTATAAAAAGTGCCAATGTGAATTTGCATACAATGCATTACATTGGTAGTCTTATTTGAGGAACATTTAATTAATGTATATCTCTGTCACTTTCAATTGGAATTTAATTACTGAGGAATCTGATCAATATTTACACTTTTATCGACACTTTTAACTACTGTAATATCTATATTAATTATTTATAGGGAAATTCATACTCTTTACTTTAACTTGTGTTAACAAATATAAGTTTGAATGTATTGATAGCATAAGGATGCCTTCTAACGAGGGATTTAACGCAAATCACCATCAGGGAATGCACGAACTCATTTTGAATCATTTGCATGAGACATGGATTGAATAGAAATGAGGAGCTTGGATGACGATTTAAGCTTTTAACTCCATTTAATAACTGCTTTTAAATACAAATTCTCTCTCTTGCTTCCTTCGACGCCAATCTGCTTTAAACAACACTCAACAGCTTTCAGCTTTATTGGTCGTCTTTTATATTAAAATCCTCAATTTCAAATTTACATTTTTCACAACATTTTATGCATTAATTTAATCTTTAATCTTGAAAAGAAATGTAGTCAGATGAGTAATTTCGGGACAAATTTAAATATTTTAAATTGCCATCTATGGAATCTCACTTTCATTACATTAGTCCATAATAAATCCTTTAGAGGACAATTATAATTCTTTCTCTTCGCCCCATATCCTTCATTATGAGGATCTTCGTTTCAAAGTTTCAATAATTTACAATTCCAATTACCTTTTTTGTATGGCTCAACATAAGTGTTTTAACTGAAAGTAATTATTAGTCGAATCTAATTCCATTTAATTAAAAAAGACTAATTAAAAATTAAAGATTTATTGAATTTATCACATTTTAATATTAAATTTTTCGAATTCGCATATAAACAAAATAATGTAAAAAAGCTTCAAGTGGCTTTGAATTTGCTTAAAATGCTTTTAAACGACTTTTTATTCAATAATGGATTGTGTAAAATTCGCTCACCCCTTTTCTAATTAAACTAATCTCACCTCCTTTATTAACTAACAACTTTGACTCAACTAACAATTTGAAAATTTCCCTAATCCTTTTAAACTATTTAATTATTTTAAATTCTTAAATTAATATTCACATCAACTCGAATTTGAACAATGGAATTTTCCTTCATCGTGATTTTCCAATTTCCTTTTATCTTGATTTTCCAATTTCCCTCCGCGTGTCCTTGAATAAAATTTGAGAGATAAAAATGGATCGTTTTTGATAAGGAAATCCAGATTAACTTTTCCAGTTTAAAATGGACGTGGATGATTTGAAAACATTTGGGGTTTCAAGGCTGAGTTTGAAAAGAGCGTGTTGGAGGTTCAATGTGGCCAATTTGCATGTAAAGTGAAGGCTTTCGAGGAAATCGATCCGCGGTAGAGGGAAAATGAGGAAATTTGGGTTTAAAATATTTGACTAATTATTCATGACTTGAATTTAATTAATGAGCGACTCATAATGGTCACTTTCTCCATTGCTCTCTCCAGTTTACTCGGGGAAAGCTCACTTTCTCCTTTTACGACCCTCTTGAAATAACTACAACCATTTTTCCCCCTCACGAATCCTGATTTAAAATCCTAATTTGGAAAATGAACTCTTAAATCGCCCCTATTTTAATTTCAATTAAATTTCTCATTAAATCCATTAATGTTATTTTTTAATTATTGTTAATTCCTTGTTAAATAGTAAATTTCGAGTTGGTATGGATGTTCAATAGTCTGCTTTTGGTTCAATGGATTAAAAAAGAAAATGTGAATTAAAATGTTGTATGAATGTTAGGTGCACGAAGCGGACGCGTGTCTCGTCCTAGCTAACAAATATTGTCAAGATCCTGATGCTGAAGATGCAGCGAACATTATGAGGGTCATTTCAATTAAGAATTACTCGGATGACATTCGGGTGATCATTCAGCTCATGCAGTATCACAATAAAGTAAGTGGATCAACTTTATTCATTTTCTCCTTATTTATTGTTTTCATCTGTTATACTGGTTGATCAAACATCTGTTATCTGGTATACTCTATTAGTATTGGTCTAATAGTGGCATTATGTATTGGACTACATTAATTAATTCCTTAATTAATTAACATCTTAATTTTGTCGTTCCAGGCGTACCTACTAAATATTCCAAGCTGGGACTGGAAAAGAGGCGACGACGTGATTTGCCTTGCTGAGCTCAAACTCGGCTTCATCGCTCAATCCTGTCTCGCTCCAGGTTTCTCAACTATGATGGCCAACCTTTTCGCTATGCGTTCCTTTAAAACGGTAAATTTTCACATATTGCTTTTTTCAAATATGATTTAATTAATATTAACAAAATATTAATTAATTCCTTGTACACTGTTAATTAATTAATCAAGAGTCACAGAGTATCAAATAGAGTAGATGGGAGATTATCATTTTAATAGGCTTTCTTTAGTTTTCCTCTGTAAATCATGTAAAAGTTTAAAATGAGGAATTCCACTCTTTTAAGAGTTCACATCTGAAATTTATGTGTAAAATGATCTTTAAGACTTCCTCGAGAGATGATTCAAATTCAAGGCCTTTTTTCCATATAAAAGTTTCAAATTCAAGTCTTCAAGTTTCCCTATAAATTTTACAGCAAGGAATTTGAGATTTAATACGAGCTCTTATTTGAATTTATACGGCATTTGTTTTTTTTATACATAGGATTGATATACTCAGATACACCCAAGTTTGTAGAATTATATAGTTATGCAATAGTTGTATAAAATGACTCACATGATTCATAAGCCAAATTTATAATTATATAAGAAATGGAATTTTAAAATGTATTATAGTGAAATATACGAGTTTGTTGAATAATAGTTAGAGTGTAGCGGTGGGGTTTAGAGTTCCGTAGATAAAGTAGGCCACATTAAATTTATATTAAGAAGGAGATCTCTTTGGAGTAAATTGGAGAATCCAGTTATAAGAATATAGAGAGAGAAGTCCGAGTTTGAACTTCACATTAACTCCAACTTTCCTACTTTTCCCCGTGCGTGCGAGGAAGAGTTAAGCATACATTTGACTCTCCAATTCCCAACGGGGATGAGAAAGAAATGGAACGAACTCTTCTGGCAACATTTTTTCACAAAAACTTTCCTCAAAGAAAAATTTCAGAAAAATCCCACATTTCTTGAGGGAGGAAGACCAGGCAAATGGAATTAAAAGTTTAATAAATTTAAGGATTATTTTTCTAAAATATTTCTTTGCAAAAATATAACACCTTTTCGCATGTGTCTAGTTTATATTTTTGTAGTATATTAGGTGTCAACCTTATTAAAAATGTATTTTATATATTATTTATAATGTGTTGAATATATGGTATTTTTCACTTTAATATGTTTACTATGTAGGATATATAAATGTTTTTTACTATCCTATATCATATTAGGCTTATTTGACACTTTTTCTATTAAGAGTCCGCCTTGAGGAGAATCCTTGAGGTTTAATCCTTAATAAATAAAGCTGGAGAATTCATCTGGGCGAATGAGACGGTAGAATGAGCTCAGAGTCAAATTGAGCCAAATTGAAAAGTCTTCGTTTATTAAAGCCGAAAGAACCATTTGTGGTATGGAAAGCTTGTGTTTAAATGAGTCCAAGTTTGAGAAGGTTTAAGAGCTTTTCCTTCCATTTACTTCGTTAGTTTGTCGAGAGCGAGTCGTTAATCTCGAGAAAGTAAATTGCGAGGGGCCTTTGCCAAATGAACCCATTCTGATGCCCAACTCCGCCTTTTTTCAAACACAAAAAATGTCAATTAGAGGGGGAAATGAGAGAAAAGCGGAAGTGCCCCAACAGTTCATCTTCATTTAAGAGGACAATTCGAACTACATTTCATGACTCCTTGTAAATTCTAAGAACTTCCCATTTAATTCCTCAGGAATTGTAAAGCATTCCAAGGAATATTATACAAGAACATGCTACACAATACAATAAACGTAAGCACAATAGGCAATACGATGCAAGAGATAATTTAAGTAGCCAAAAAGAAAAAATAGATGAATGTATAAGGAATAGTTTATTGGTTTTACTAGGTTTTACTGAATTTACTACTCGAATGATTTCCATTTTATATAAGAGAAATGCGTACTTACATGTATAGGGCAAAGCGGAAAGTCCATAGAATAATTCCTTTATATAGTTACATACGAGGCTGATTCCATAAAGAGGTGGAATGGTTCAGCACTACGTAACTTTAAAACCCGCCGATGAAACTGCTTGAAATTTTTATAAAAATTGGATGAAGAATGTTTAAAATGCTTCAAGTTAAATATGAATATATAAAAATGAGTGAAATTATTTTAATAATTGTTTTCGATTTTTACTATTAAGTATTTCAGAGATTCTCCATCCTATTTTCATGAAAATTACAGGGCATAGTTATCATATATATGAGTTCAAACCATAAAAATTTCATGAAGTTTCATCGGCGGGTTTATTGAATTACCTTCGTATGTAACTCTAAAGAAATTATTTTATGGACTTTCCGCTTTATCCTATACATAGTATCAGTATTAAAGTGTTAATGTGAGTTTAATAAGAATGAGTATAAAGATCCTTATAGATCAGGGATATAATATCACTTATAATGTTAGTTAGATATGTATGAGAATGGAGAAAAGAGGAGTTGCATGGGGAAGATGTGAAATGGCGGAGAATGTGATATTTGTTCTTTTTGTTTTCTTGGACAGTCGCCAGACACCCAAGCTTGGCAGAACGACTATCTACAGGGTACCGGCTGTGAAATGTACACGGAGACGCTTAGCCCCTCATTCGTCGGAACAACCTTCCCTCAAGCTTCTGAGTAAGTCACTTTTTCTACAAAGGTCAGAGTGCACTGCAGTTACTTCCTCCTTTTTAATAATGAGCTTCAACGTCCATAATGAGACTCAAGGTCGGAAGCATCTTTTCTCCACGACCAAACTTTCACCATTTCAAGAATGAAATGATGATGATGCGGGTTTTTTTTAGAAATTTGAGTTTAATCATCAAATTTATTATGAGATCTTTGGGGAATTAAAACTAAATCCTATAAAGCTTAGTAGACAGCTCTGAGTTAATAATTATTAAACTACGAATTATTAGTTAATACGGATTATTACTTGAGATTTATATAAGTAAAAATTAAGTTAAATTGAAATATTAATATTAGGAAAGAATTTAATTTAAATGTTGCTAATTTTGCTGATGTTTTCTATAGGCTTTGTTTCATCAAGCTTAAACTTCTGTTACTTGCGATCGAGATGAAGACGGAGGATGGGAACGATTCCAAGATTTCCATAAATCCCAGGGGAATCAAACTTCAAGCGAACACAATTGGGTTCTTCATTGCTCAAAGTGCTGATGAAGTCAAGAGGTCATTCACACATACATTTGGCTAATTAACCAAACTCCTCGCTTTTATCCAGATATCAAAAAATGAGAAAGATCGAAGTTTAGTGGAAGAAATGAAAATTGTATTTTTCTTGTCCAGGGCCTGGTTCTACTGCAAGGCCTGCCATGAAGATGTCAAAGACGAGACGTTAATTAAAAAATGCAAATGTAAAAATTGTAAGTGCGCCCCACTTGGAGGTACAAGAAAGGGGAAATTATTTATTCATTATTTTTTAAAGTTTCCTAATACTTGTAAGGATATTTATAATAAGTTTTATACAAATTGTCATTTGACTTTTTCGTATGGTTCAATTTACCATGAGAGGTGAATTTTGTTTTTGACTAAAAAAAGGAATTGAAATGAGTAGGAAGTTCATATTTTAACTATAATTAAATTGACATGTTATATGATATCTGAAGTAAATTCAAATGTCCATTTGATCCTACTAGTAATTGAAAATAAGGTTATATATGAGCTACAACTTTTATTAATATTTTTAACTTCAAAATTCAATTAACATGACAAGATTAACGAAGATTAAAAGTTATAATAAAATTGTAGTACGAAATAATTAGAAAAGGAAATTGCTTTTTTCGTTTTAATTATCGTTATAATTTTCATTTATGAATTGTTTTAATTTGAAATCCAAGTTTATTCAAAATTAAACTCGTTAAAGTTTGTAACTAAAATTGAGATTTATATACATAAACGAGTTAAATTATTAAATATTTAATAGAGAATTTACAGAACATTAATTGTATTCCAATGTTCTGTCTTTCATTTGTTCCCATTTTTCTTCTCTTCCATTTATTCTTGTATTGTCAATGTCATTCAAATGTTTTATTCCGTGTATTGTCAAAGAACGTTAACTTTGTTTATAGCCATTTTGGTTGCAAGTGAAAATTATTGTTTTGCCGTCCTTTTAAAATCAAGTTCTGCAAATTACGTGATGGGGAACGCGCGATGGTCGTATGAGTCTTTTGACAATTTCATATATATTGCTTTAGATATTGGAATGCTCCTTATGATGCAGAGCTCGGAGTTAACTGTGCCAAGTTCCCGTAATAGTGAGACGGAGGAGGGTAAATCAAATCTAAAAACAAAATACGTTGGAAAAGAAACAAAAATCCCTTTTCTAAAACTCCAACACTCAAAAGACACAACAAGACTTTTTTCCTTTCTATTGCCCCCTTTCTTTTTTCAATCTTTGAAAACTCTTGATGAACAAGCGAAAACTCCATTTTTCATTCATTCAGTAGAAAATCACACGATCTTTTGGATGAGAAATTTTGGGAAATTTTGGAGTTACATTTTGACTATTTTAGATTTTGACCTTTTTTAGCAAAAGGATTCTCCTCCATTTCTGCATTGGCACTACTAACATTTACCAATAAATATTCTTCTAATCAATCAATGTAGTTTTGTATTTAGTCGCAAATGTGTGAACCTGTTCACTATTTTTATTTAAAGTTCAATTTTTAAAAAGTTTAGTTTTTAATAATTCTTTATAGATTACTATAATTTATTATTAGAGCTTTTCAATCATGAAAAATTTATAGAAAAATCACTATTTGAATTTAATCATTAATTATATATTTAATATTTAGATTTGCAAGTTTTAGTCGCACATTTTCCCTAATTTTATTTTAAACCTCTTGCGTATGAAGTATTAATCGCTCGTGGCCTCCAGTTCGAAATCCATCAAAATCCTGAAACCTTAATTGTTGAATGCCTTTGTTGTATTTCAGAATGAATTTTAAGCTCTTCAGTTCGTACGACATTTCTTCCTATTCATTTCATTCCTTTAACCTCTTTGAATAACCATACAGACATTGTATTTAATTTAATGATAATCTCTTTGTAGTAGAATACTCATAACTTTAAATAAACAAAAAGTACTAAATATTAGTATTTGAGTAGAGACATGTTTGAACGAATAACGTGTCAAAATTAGTCATGAATGTCAGTTTTTAGTCAAGCTGGCCATTTGATAACTTTAAAAATGTTTTAAATTAGATGGACTAATTCTACGCTGATTTATTTACCTATATTACCAACATCATACACATTACTTGATTTTTATATAACATTTTAATTATCATTAGATCATTGAAGAAACTGTATTTACTTACCTGTGTATGATAATTAATACAATTTTTAACAAATTTGAAATTAGCGTTAACCAATTACCAAAAACACTAACAGAGAAATAATGCCATTGAGATTATCTTCCATATTGAATTTTCATATTTGTGAATGGCTATATTAAATTAAATTTATATTCGTATTCGCTATCTATTTACCTTGTAAAATTATCTTTAAATTACATGATGTTGATCTATACTGTTATTAATTGACTACTATTTAGATTAATGAATGGCAAAATGGCTCAAAATGGATAATTGTAAATGACTCGAATATTCATTTTTCAGTGGCGACGTTTCGCAAGGGTGTTCGAGCAGTTCAAGCCGTCGGTCGAGCGAGTGAGTTGGGATTTTGACAAATTTTAATAATATTTAAAATCTTGATTATAAAATAATAAAGGTTAATTAATAATCATGTGAGGTCAATTAATGAGGGATTAATTAATTAAATTATTTATTTTACCATTTATTAATTACAATTATATAAAAATCGTTATTTGTCATTTAACTTTTAACTAAATCGTGGCAGCTTTTTGTTCTTGTTGTGTTCTTTGTGGTGGGCCTTTTAACTCAATGGGAAAATCTGCAATTTTAATCATGCGTTTTAACAGTGGCGATCTGAGTGTTTAAAGATCTTGAATGTTCATATTTTACATATGAAATCCGCGGAAACTCGATGTTGTCATTTTACTTATTGTTCTTTGTATTTGGTGTTCTTTGATGCGGTGCTCTCTGTTTGTTGGTGTTCTTTGTGGGTTTTATTAACTTTCTCTTATCCTTTTCTATGTATTGACTCGGAACTTGATTTTTCTTTCATGTGACGTGTTCTATGTGTTCTCATGTTTGTTTCTCTCTTGGATTAGGCGAGGATTTTACCTTGTACTCCGGTAAGTGGAAATTCGTCTTCGTTTCTTCCCTTTATTTAAATATTGAAAAAAATATTTACACTCACTCAATATATATCAATACATTCCACACGAATTTTATAAATTAAAGTATTTATTATAAAATATCTATGTGTCTATTTTACGAGAGTTGCAATCGCACTACTTTTAATTCTCATTTGAGTCATTTATTTATGAGTCACAGTTTAATTTCCCCCAATTTTAAATTCAGTTTTTAGATCTTAATTTTTAAATTTAAATAATAAAATTTTTAAATAAATATTTTAAAATTTTGAATTACTTTTTCAAATACAAATTATATTCATTACTTTTTTCATATATTATCTATAAATTATTTACAAGCAAAATGTAAACCGTTAAAAAGGACAAAAGAAACGAAGGCATTGAATATCAAAAATTGCGCCAAAAATAATATCTTAACTGCTGAGCTACTTAATTAAATGTTAAATTTATTTTTTTTTACTTAATTCATGTATTTGATTTTTGACTTGGTTTGTCATCTAAGCTGAGATATTAAAAAGCTTTCCATTGAGCCTCTTGAATAATTTTTGAATTGGAAATCAACGTTTGCCTCTTTTTACTATAATAATGCTAAATCGCGCGTCAAAGCTCAAAAATTTTCATTTCCTGGCAATGAGACAATTAATTGATTGATTTATGAAACTGTGAGAAAAGCCTTAACTTAATTGTTTTGTCAGTTTAGATCATATTTCAATGTTGAAGTACTTGCGTGATATATTTCGTATCGTTTTTCGCATTCGCTTCCAGCGAAAGTCTCAATGTTTTTTAATTCAATTCATTTTTTGTAATTTTAATTAACTTGTCATTATACAATAATGATTATTCTCTATTAGGGGATTCATAACTTTTCTATTTTCAGCGGGCAAATATTAAAATATTTGACAGTTTATAGTCTATAGCGATAGTGTATAATTTAATATATTTTATTAATATTATTTTATATAGTTTCACTATAGACTATAAACTGTCCAACATTTGAATATTTGCCCGCCGAGTATGGAAAAGTTATGAATCCCCTAATACACTACTTTTGTATCAACTATTTGTCGGTAATTGTCGGGGGCGACGAGGACGATGAATTAAAATTGGTGGTTTGATGAGGACGGATAACTGACGAAATGTTTTTGGATTTAATTAGGGGAATTAGATCCATCTCTCAATCCCACGTTCACTCCTCCAGAAATACCCAAGATGGTTCATGTGAGAGGTAGAAGATCAAATGATCCCTTCATTCTCGCTTCTTTTCCCTTTCGAGGCGAAAACGCCGAAACTTCCCTTTGCCTCATCTGCTCTCTCACCAAGTTCACCCAACATTTGGCTTTTTCCTCCTTTTTCGTAACCCCGAATCCTCAATACTTCAACTAACGCCAAGCAAAACAGTCATGGATTTACTTTTTGGTTCCTTTTTCTCATTTATTTATACCTTGATTAATTACCTAACTAATAATTAATATATGACTAAATACTTACTACTAAAATTATACATTTTCATAACGGTTTACAAATTCCATTCTTATACGCACTAAATATCAATTAAACAAAATCCCCTCACACATGCTTGCGAATTAACAGTACAATGCTTTGTACCATTATATTAATTAGATTACTAGTTAATCATGATTACCTCATTCAACTAGAGGAAATCATGTAAAATCTAATTAGTTAGATAAAACATGATTAACTGCATGACTCAATCACTAAAAATAATGATAGAGCCACAATTGCTTTGCTCTTAAATGCTAATTAAAATTATAGTAAGTTATTGAGTTTAGAGTTTTACGTAAATTGTTTTAAGCGTCGTTACTTGTATTATTTAATAATTCTATTTAATTCTTACGAGATTTTAGAATTTTATTAAATTAATTAAAAAATTAATAAATTCAAATAAAAAATGAGGATATTTAAATGTTTATTAAATTGGTAATGATTTTTTTCTGTACAATTTTCCTTCCGTTTCCCCCAGTTGACCTCTCTGACCATTTGGATGATTCGTGTCGTTTATATCTGTGTTTTAGAAAACAAACGTTAAATATTTAACTCATTAATTTGTGAATGAGTCGGTTAGATTCTCTCAATGTACCCCTTAACACAACATCTTGACATTTATCTTCTAAATCCAACAAAATTATTATTTACAATTTAACTACGCTCATTTACACAATTTTATCCTTGAAAACTTAAACATTAAAAATTAAATATGATTTATTGACGGATTTATAGTTTCAGTTTTTTCTCTTCCATCTCGTCAAATTTAAAAGTTGAAGTTTCCCCTTTCATTTTGATTTGAGGAGAGAAAGTGGATTATGTGGGCAGAAGGGCGGGTTTTGACTTTCCCCATTTATTTTCCCTCGTCGTCTTGGGTTGTTAGGAATTTCGCAATGGAGTCAAAAGTCCCTGGAGGATCAATTTGCGAGGTCCATAAATTTAAATGAGGATCTTTGATCCCGCCATCCCCATATTCATCTGCAGTTTGGGAAAATTGGAAATCTCTCCCTAATGTTTAGACATGGAAAAGTGAATTGGAAAAAAGGGCCTTAACTTTTCACAGTCGCTTCTCACTCCGTTCCAATGAACGATGAATCAAATCCTTTATGTCAATCTCAATTTTAATGGCTTAAAATAACATCCTTTTTCATAACTCTTTCATGTTTCCAATCGCTCAGACTTGATTAACGGAAATTAATTCACATTTTACGTTGAACATCTAGTTAAATAATTTATTTTAACTTACAATATTAATAATTAAAGCAAAAACATTATCATAGGTATAATTAGTAAATTATTTAAGTAAAAAATTTATTAAGTCAGCGCATTTAACATAAGTATGATTCTTTATTTTACTATATACGATATATAATAGATAATTAGTAATTTTATAATTTTAGACAGATTGAATTTAATCGACTTTTTTGTCTCATGTCGAAAATCGAGTATAGTTAGATTAATAAAAATTATTTAAGCGAAATTAGTCAAATGCTAGATAGATTTAGATAGTTAATTAAAATTACTGCATTAAATTAGCTGTACTTTACTTCTATTTACTTTCGGCCATTTCTTCCACTTCCGCTGGCGAGACTTTTTAATTCTTAAGGCTATTTGAAAAGCTAGCTGATTACACACTTTTAGAGAAAAAGCAATTCTCAATTTCTTCACCTTTCCTTCACAATTTTCTAAATCTAATCTCATGTTTCAGGTGACAGTGCGGGAAATCGAATTGATCCTGGTAATTAAATTAATTAGTTTAATTTAATTAAATAGCTTAATTACTTCTAATTAGTTTATACTATTTTGTACTCTCATTTTACATTCTAAGCATCTTGGATGTTCAGTTATTTATATTAACACTTTTATAATTATTACTTTTAGTTTTAGTTCTATTAAAATTTAGTTTATAGTTTTGGATTAAGTAGTGACGTTTTATTGCGTTTTATGATTTCTAATCTTTTACTTTGATTTAAAAAGCTTTTGCGGCGTTGAACGCAGGAACGAAACCTAAAATGAATTCAACTGGCATTATAGGGATCAAAGGGAATGCGAAGGGGAAGCCGAATTCCATTGCGGCTGAAACTCCGGCTAACAGGTATTTTTTAAATCCAAATAAAAGAAATTCAATTTCTTAATTAGTAGATTTTAGTTAGTTAACACTGATTTGAAATGGTTTTTGTTTTTAAAATAAAATAATGGCTTTAATTTTGTGAATATAATTGTGGATCTTTTAATTAATTATGATTTTGATTCATCAGCACTAATTCTCTAACATTACATGGGTTTAAATGAACATTTGAGTAACTAACCACTTTAACCAATTTAACAAGAACGTTAAACGTTAACAGAGCAATCGAGCCACCAGACGCATTGGCTGGCTACCACTTGTCATATGAAGTCAAGAAACTAATGTACGTCTTTCTCACCCATTTGCATCAACTGCCAATTAAATCTAATTGTCCAAAAAACCTTAACATTAAAATACAAAATTACTAATTTAATATATTAAATTAAAATTAAATGAGTTGAATTGCTTAGTAAATTGGGTTTAACTTGAAGGCCAACGAGTCGATCGTCTCAGTCAGGAACGAACGGAGTTCAAAACACGAATGCAAATGCCATGCAAGTAGGAATCGCTGACGACCAAGCGAAGGATTTCGACTTTGAAAAAACCGAAATGAAATATGACTCGACTGGGATGTTCCATTGGTGTCCGGCCCGGGCCATCGACGAGTGCATTTTGGATCGGAATCAAGCAGCCATGACGGTTCTCAACGGCCACGTCGTCGTTTGTCTCTTCGCCGACCCCGACTCCCCGCTCATCGGACTAAGGAATCTCGTCATGCCCTTGAGAGCTTCGAACTTTCACTACCATGAGCTCAAGCACGTCGTCATTGTCGGCTCCGTCGACTACATCAGGAGAGAATGGAAAATGCTTCAGAATCTCCCAAAAATATCCATTCTTAATGTAAGGCTGTTATTTAAATTATGAATTTAAAACAATGAACTTAAAGTAATTAATAACATTTTTAAAGTAATGAGCTTGAGTAGCAATAAATAACTTATGATTTTAATTTTTAAATCAAATTAAGATTAAATTAAGTCAATATTATACCTCATTCAGCCCCGAAACGTGCTCGAGATTTTATTATCCGCTAATTATTTCCACCGATAGGTGTGTATTTTAATAGGGAAATATTTTTTGCTTTTTTAATTTCGAGGGAATTTCGGGGCTGAATGAGGTATAAGTAAAGTTAACTTGAAAGTTATGAATATTAAATGTTTTTTATTCGAATCTCTTTTTTTGTCTTATTGATATGAAATTGATTATTTTTATTTCAGGGATCTCCTTTGAGTCGTGCTGATCTTCGAGCCGTGAACGTGAATCTGTGTGACATGTGTGTGATTCTTTCGGCTAAAGTGCCTTCCAACGACGATCCCACGCTGGCTGACAAAGAGGCCATTTTGGCTTCGCTTAACATCAAAGCCATGACCTTTGATGACACGATCGGGGTGTTGAGCCAAGTCCTGGCCAATGCCAATGGCGGTGGCGGCGAACGAACGTCACCGCTCGGCTCTCCAATTGTCCTCCAACGAAGAGGTTCCGTCTATGGTTCAAATGTCCCTATGATTACAGGTAATTCACGCTTATTCCTCTTTAATTATATAAACCTTATTGGGACATTGAAATCTGTTTTAGTTTGTTTAGCCATTTCGTATAATTTAAAAGTTTAAATTAAAATTATTTGGCTGCTTAACATTTCCAGAGCTTGTGAATGATAGCAACGTTCAATTTCTCGACCAAGACGACGACGACGACCCAGACACGGAATTGTATATGACCCAGCCGTTCTCTTGCGGAACTGCGTTTGCCGTCTCCGTCCTCGACTCTCTAATGTCCACTGTAAGCTAACATACTAAATAATTTATAATTATATAATTTGCATTTAAATAATTTTTCAGTAACTCATAAGCAAAAAGACTAACTTGAGAATGATTGTATTCTACCAATTTAAAAATTGTTTTGAAATAGTCCCATCTTTTTAAATATAATTTAAGATATAATTGTACATTAATTTATCATATTCATTATAAATTATTATTATTATTATTATTAATTATAGTATTTAAATATTAAAGAGCCTTGATTTATTTTTGACTTGTAGACGTATTTCAACCAAAACGCCTTGACTCTTATCCGATCTCTGATCACGGGCGGAGCGACGCCCGAACTTGAGTTGATCCTCGCCGAAGGAGCCGGCCTCCGCGGCGGGTACTCGACGCCCGAAACGCTCTCGCATCGCGACCGCTGTCGCGTGGGGCAAATCTCCCTCTACGATGGCCCCTTGGCCCAGTACGGAGAGTCGGGGAAGTACGGGAATCTCTTTGCGGCCGCGCTGCGACAATACGGGCTCCTCTGTATTGGCCTATACAGGTTGCTACCAATGTAATGGCTGCTCCCCTTTTCTAACACTTCTTATAAACTTCTGTCGTGGGATTTGCTAATTCTCCCTTGAAATCGTCGTTCAAACAGGCAAACCCGAGAGCCTCAAACAAACTTCTCTTTTATACTTTAACTAAAATCTGCTTTTTTCGCAATTTGGCTATGGAATTAATCCGAAAGGTTTTCTGCTCTTTTAAAACTCATCTGGTTTGGTCGATTCGAGTTGGTTTGATTGGGAAAATTACTAAATACACTACAGAAATGAAAAAGCCAGAAGCACAACTAAAACACACAATTCGATTTAACAATTAATAGCTTAAATTACATTTAAAATATTCAATTATTTAATTTTTAAATACATAAATTGCCGAAATGTTTTTTGTCAATTTTACCTGTTTCGAGAACTTCATTTTTTTCAATTTTTCATTAATGATGAATTTAATATGAATTTCCATTCAATAATTGCATTTAATAATTACATATTTAATAATTTAAACAAAGAAATTTATCCAATTTTAATTACATTTGATTTTTTGCTATAACTAACGATTTTTGTGGTTTTGAAAACATTATGAGTTGTGTTTGTGTTGTGTTTTTGGTTTGCGAGGCCTAGAGTTTAATAAAAGGGATTTTAAATAATTAAAAATGATCGTTGTAAGGTTTCGCGATACGTCGTCGTCTCCGGACGCGTCCTCAAAGAGATACGTGATAACAAATCCTCCAGACGACTTCACCATGTTGCCCACCGATCAGGTAAACAAATCAAGTCTCACCCCATTCAATGACCTTACATCTCCGCTCTTCCGGGTTCTGAAAACTTCGGGCCAATCCGCCACAAATCTATTTACATATCCATAAGAATCACCTTTTTGCAAATATTCGCAAATTGAAAAAGTTTCATTCGCATCCACAGTATAATATACAAAGGCATGGAGTTTAAAAGGGTGAGGTAATTACGGCGTGTGTGTTAAAAGCACCACAGCTCGTCCGGTGGCAAATATTATTGTTATCCGTTTTACTTTCTCTTGGAAGGAGCAGCAAGGAGTTTCTTTTGAACTCGCGAGGGCAATTTGCAAGAGAAATAAACTTCCTGGGTTTTATCATAAATGTAATTTATCGAGGAGGTTTACCTTGTATCACATTCGCCTCTCTCCCACTGGCGAGGTGAATAAATGAGGAGAAATGAGGATCTGTTTGTTGTCTCTGGTTTTGGGAGTCTAAACTCTATGAGGGTCTCAGGACCCATTTGATTATTTGTACACACCCGTAAATCAAGCCGAAATGAGGGCTGGAGATGGAGAATCAATCTTATGAAAAACCCGCATTTTTCTCACCATTCTACAACACTTCTCACCTCTTCTTCACTCAGAGATTACATTTATCTATTATACATTACATTAGTTATGTCTTCTGCTAGCTATTCTTCTTGTAATGTTAGCTATAATGTTATGTTCCTATAATACTTTTCTTTAGTACATTTTGTGTTTGAACTACTTGAACTCATTTTGGCTTAGAAAAGACGTTGGAAATTTTTGAAAGTTCCTTTTTGGTTGGATGCATTGTAGTTACCTATGAAGCATAGATGTAGATGTAGATGCAATGTAGATTGAAGTTTGAGGAAAGTGGAGCTCACTTTATGGTTAATTGATAACTTTGGTGAGTTTGGCCGTTGAGAGGCCTGGTAGATTAAGAGAGTCTTTTGCGGGCTGATGGGAGGCTTGCGGTAAAGACGAGACTCAACACGGGGATCAGCTTGAAAGAGGAACAACACGCGAGGCATGCTGGGAAGAATAATAAGCAAAGCTCTTAAGGACGTTGCTTCTCAAACTCTCGCTTTCACTTCATTTAACTCGCTTTTGATCCTTTTAGTTACTTCGCTCTTTCAACATTGGACATCAGGTGCGCCATGGATTTTACCAAGATCTCTATAGAAGATAATCAGGATTTGCCACATTTTCAAATGAAACCAAGAAAATTCATTTTTAAATAGAAATTACAAGCTGATTTTTAACAAAAGTGTATTTAATGCATAAAATGCTATCATAAATATGAACATTTTAAATTATTCTTATATTAATGCTGGCAATAATTCTCTTAAATGCAATGAGCTTTATTTTATTTAATATTAATTAAGTTGATACTTTTAAGGTAGTTAATGTTAATGTAAGTTAACTAAGTAATTTGAGGTAAAAGTGAGAGTTTTTATATTTTAAATTGGAGGATTATTTGGGAAAAACCTTCTTGTGCATTTCCTTGTGCGAGTGTGAAAGTGGGAAAAATATACAAAAGTGAGATTTTGAGCTTTAAGTTCGGTTGGTTTTAATATTATTAGGAGTCTTTCGACATAGTGGATTTTTTTTGAGGATTTAGGGATGCAAGTGCAATTTGATTTGTTTATGATTCCACAGTCGGAAGCCAAGTTCCGTAAAAGTCCCCAGGAGCCAAAACACTCCGCACAAATACTACGAATAATCCCGGGCGTCTTCGGCTTCTGTGCCAATCTGAATTTCACCTTATCATTTTCACCACACAGAATTTCATTTTGGAACTTTCTGGGAAGTACAAAATGACCTTTTTGCCATTTGTGCTGATAAAATACTTCCAACGATTCTTAATCTTAGTAATAATTTAATAATTTGGTTTTAATCAGTCTTATGTAATTGAATGTTGGGTTTGTATTTACATTTTAATTGAAATTTAAGACGTTCAAATTATAATATTTTTAGATAACAACTTTGGCAGCTAACTATGATTTAATTTTTTATACTTAATTTTTTGCAATTTACATACTCAATGTTTTTTGCAATATCTTGGGTGTATAAAAAAGGCTTATTGGTATGGATCTTCCATAGGTATATTTATTTATACGTATTAATTATTATAAATACATGGGATATATGGGACATGGGATCCTGTGGTTGAAAATGATATTGCGAAGATGCGGAACTTATCTTTTCTATATGATGTGTGTATATTTATGTAATTTTTTGTAAGTTGACGGGAGGCGCCAGGGGAATTTCGTAAAACGTAGAGGATTAAATAGGGAGGTTCTGGTTTATCATTCAGTGACCTTTGGAGGTTTCGGGATTTTTCTCCATGTGTTCCTCTCATTTCCCTGTCACTCGGAAGGAAGAAGTCGGAGAACGCTGGGATTAAACCTTTATTTATTGAACACAACACTTTCTCAGAGTCTCAACTGATATGCTCGTTGTATAATAACTCCGGCTCTATTTCAAACTCACTTTTATTTACTCACAACAAATGTCAACTGGTACTTATGTCATAAAGGAAAATTGTAAACCATGTATCAAAATTATATAATTTTCATATTTAGATCCTTTATTTATTATTACGGAAGCAAATAAGATCCCTCGGGTTTTTGTAAATAATATTTGACCCTACATAACAGACATTTACATTTACATTTTACTTTTACATTTACTTTAATATTTAGTAAGTTATATTAGTATTGAGAGTATATGTAGGAATGGGAGAAATGAATTTTGTAAATCTCTTTTTGTAATTTAGTTAAAAGCGAGATGACATTTTGATTTCCTTATCGGGATTTCATATCGGAAATCTTGGGTCTCGGAAATGTTCCGCTTTTCACTCTCCATACTTTCCCTGACATTTTCTCAACGGAGAACTGGGATAAAAATATAAAATTTATTTTCTTCAGTCGAATTTCCTACTTGATAAATCCCGCGAGTTGTTTCCGATTTTTGCTTGAGCAAATTGAAGATATTTCGTAGGAATGACATTGAACGGGGTTAATGTCACATTTGTATTTTTATCTTTCCACGCTCTTCCAATTATCCTCACAAATTAAAATCCCCTTTTCCCTTCCACTGCCTTCAAATCTCCTTCTCTCTTCAAATAAATACTGAATGTTCATCTTTACAGACACTTAAACCAATAATACTACAGAATTTCAAGTAATACTTAATAGAAAATAAGGAAGTTGACACAAGAAGTCATAAATCCGAATTGTACAATCTCAATCTCCCTAAATAATATTGCATTTTCATAATGGTAAAATACAGAACTTTATGGATGGTAAACTTAGTGCATGGTAAATGCTTACGTAAAATGGCATTCAACATGTGATAGTAAAATTAAAAATACTCGTTTAAGTCCCAGATTGCTCCTTTATTAAATGCAGAGTTGCACACGCTTGTGTATGTTTTCCCTTATTGTGAGGATTATGTAAGTTGTGTACTGTGAGGGAGTCCGGGTGAGTTGATGTAATTTATGAGTAAATTAGGAATGAGAAATGATGGTCGGTGAAGGGGGAAGTTGAGGGAAAGTGGACAAGTGCGGTTTGTCGGTGTGGAGTAATCATGATATTACACTTGGATAAATCATTGTCATGAGGAATGGCGTCGTTGTCGGCGGCCCAACTCTTCTCGTTTCATTTCACATCTCTCTCTCGCGAAAATCCCTTTTCATATCACCCTTGTGTTTGCAATGTATCTAACAATAAATAGGTATATCATAGTAAGATCTTATATGAAGTAATCATAAAGTATACATACATGTAATTTAAATATCTTATAAGCTATTATATCATCTCTTGTGTTATCTCTTCCATTATCTCTTGTTAGTATTTCATTTCTTATATTTTGATCTTTTATAAGTAGTAGATATCTTGTATTAAATGATTTCATAAGATTCATGCGAGATTCTGATTCTTCTCAACGTGATCTTGTATTTAGAATTATAATGGTTTTGCTATTGGTTCCTAAAGATGCTTTTTGGTTTTTGATCTGCATTTGATATACATAAGAATAAGAAAACTCATATAATATATGTATGAGAATGAGGTGAGATGAGAGTTACACAAGTTTTGTCGCGAGTTCTCGGAAAATGATGAGGTACGGAAATAAAGTTGGATTGTGAGAGGAGCGAAGGACGTCGTTTACAACTCATAGTGAACCGCCGAGTCTCCCTGATCAAAATGAACATCTGGCATGAGATTTAACTTCTACTACGAATTTGATCTTACTACGACCATTATTTATATCCGCGTCTTCTCCTCAAACCGCTGCATCTTCTAAACACAGGGAGATTCTAGAATTTGAATCCACGTTCATTTCCTATGGACGGAGATGTTCGGAATTCCTTGAGATCTCAACCTCATCAACTTGAGCTTTTCATTTTATGAAAAGAAGTTAAGTCGTGTAAATCACTTTATTTACCTCGCTACACAAATTCCTCCGATTTGTCAAGTGGGTTAATTGCACACTCAAATCTGTACAAGAAGGCGAAAAAGATGTCTATGGGCAATTTGTCCATCATGTTGTCCTATAAATATTATTGAGAGCCATTAAGAAGTTGTAGGATTATAATCCTACAATATCTAGATTATATGACACCATCATGGAATATATGGCATTATGGAATAGATGACACTAAGGAATTATTTATGACACTATAATGGAATATCATATCCTATGAAGTCTTTATAAAAGCATTTCCTTGGCATATGATTTCACATGGCTGTTTTTGTATGTTAATGGAGTGAATAGGATTATCCGGGTGTTGGTTTTTGGGTCTTGGTGTTCGTGCATTAATAAAATGTTGTTTGTAATGAAAGGTGTTCGTGCTGATGCAGTTCGACCCGGGATTAGAGTATAAGCCCAACCGCGGGGAAGCCGTGGCGGCGGCGGCGGCCGCTGCTTTGGCCGCCGGTCCCACGCCCAACCACTCCAACCACACGAACAGCGGGAACGGGAGCGTCCAACATGTCCAGCACGGGAGCGGCGGGCACGGGCACGGGCCGCACAGCGGGGCGCACCATCCCCACGGCCCCACCTCCGGCCCTTTGCACCCTCAGCAGCACGGGCCCATGAGCAACCCCAACAACCTCGCCGTCCTCAACCAGAACCACATGAACCATGCGAGCCTGGCCAAGGACGACCCTTCCTGACTGTTACTCTGTAGGGCGCTGACCGAGGGCCCCTACTCCTACATTTGAATATTCAAGACATTCCCGCGGGTTTTATTTTAATCCCGCGATTCCTGGTTGGATCTCTTGGATTGGAAAATGAATTGGCCCCGGAAGCTCCCTGCAGGAAGACGTAGTTTTCTCACGCCGCCTTCGACGTCCTAGGTCAGGCCCACACACACCCACGCACACGTGGACTCCTTTGTAACCCAGTTAACTTAAACGTCGATTTAACAGCTAATTATACAAAAATCATCTAATATAGCTACGATACGTATGATACAAAATACCAAGGATTTTTAAGCAAAATACTACAATTATTCAAATAAATCCAAAACTTCAAATCTTCTTCACCATAGTACCTAATGAGACCTTTCGCTATCTTTAACTCTTAATCATCCCTTTTAACTTTTAAAGGGAAAGACTATTATGTAAAACCAAAGGCTACTTGTAAGACTATAATAAATGCATTCATATAAGCCTCATGTTGAATGTAGGCTCTTGTATGTGTGTAAGAATACATATTATATAGTCGGCATGGTGGCAAGGTCAATTGGAAGTTACATTAATGGATGCATTTGTGTATTCACTTTTTAAAAATCTTTGAACATCTTCCCAATTTACAAGAGTATGAAACAATACGCAACCTGACTTAAGATGCAATTTATGAAGAAATCTTCCATATGATATCAAAAGTACTTAAACATTATATAAACGCGTTATAATAATTAAATTATTAAAATCTTAGCCAGGCAATTCTTATATAAGCATCTATTGATAAGATTAAACTTGTAAAACACTGTAATACTGGCTATTTTAAAGTACGTACATTCTATGACAAACAACGAACGAAGTCTCGTAGTTAAGGAAAATCTTTTGAACATTTTGGATTTTTAAATTCCTCAATTCCAAATTTGAAAAAACGCGAAATCCACACATTTACAAAGACATACGGAACAAATGAGTGTAATTTATAAGATTAAGGGATTAAAAATTTAAATAATTATATTTAAATAACACTAATAAAGAGAATTTAATATATCTAATATAAGACTTATCTTAAGTTAAACAAGGCTAATTCTAGGTAAGTCAAATAATTAGTTTCGGTCATTTGAGTCAATATTTGAGTGATAAATAATAATTTGTTGGAAATGTCCATTTCGTCAATGCATAAACTACGTAATGTTCTTGGAGGGATGGGAAATGTGAAAAATGAGATCATCGGCACCTCGCAAAAGTAAAAAAAATGGGAATTGGGAATCTTTTCGCAGAATCTCATTGTTTATTGACTCGAATGAGCAATCCACTTTGACATCTTTACTTTCAACTTCCGCCCAATTCTCAATTTAGAGAACAATTACAACATGACTGTTTTATGGAAATTTTCTTAAAATTTGACTCACTGCCTGTTTATTTGACGATCACTGAGAAATAACGATGAGTAAAAATAAGTACACGGGAAAGATAAGAGTTTTTGCTTTAATGGGAATTCATAAGTGTGGCAATTATGAGGAATTGAATATTCTCGGATTTTTGAAATTGCACCTTGAATTTCCTCCGCACGTCTCAATGGAACCTTGAGTTTATTTAAAAAGAGATGTGATGAGTTGGATTCCTTTTGATCTCTCGTGTCGTTACCTTAAGTTTAAACAAACTTGATTTATGAAATGCCAATCTTCAATTTCAAGTTCATTCATGAAGAATTCATGCGTGGCTCATTAGACTTTTTTCTCGTGAAAACTTGTATTTATTTTAAAACCCGAGTTGATGCAATAATTTGAAAATTTTCTTAGTATTTGCCAAATTTCTCACTCAATGTCAATTTATCTAGTCATCATTTGAAAGGACTTTTCCATTTTAAGTTGCAATTCAAGAGAACTTTGCAATTCAAGAAAATTGAAAAATACTTTTGAAGGGAAATTTGAATTTGTTCAATAAATCCAAGCAATGAAAATTTCCTTGCTATTTAAATTTAGTTAAAGTAAATTAAGAACATTTGGGGATGAAAGTATGTTACTCCCGCTGGGTCTTAATTGGAAGAGGTGAAAAGGGTGCTAATGAGAATCAGGGTAGCTTGGTCAAGAATAAAATGAGAAACTCTTTTTATCTGGATTCTATTATTCTAATATTCCTCTTCATTAGTCTACATTACACTTAGGTATAGATGATGATCTAAATATGATCAAGTCAAGCTTACTATAATTAAAGAGTCATAGAGTTTATTATAGAGTCATATAGAGTGAATATATAGGGACTGTAAGGAACTCGGGATTTGCTCACGATCTCACGACTAATGAGTAACAGAGTTGATTAATTACGAACGTAGATATAGAAATAAAATGAATCTCATCTCTTTACAAGTCCAGTTGCTGGTGCATGTGCATTATAAATAGTTAACTACTTATAATCATAGTCATACATACTCTCTTGTTCTTTTTCATATACTTACCTTTTTGTATTGAGAAATCCCACTAGGGCTCGTTTTCCAAAATAGCGTTACATTTATGATCATCATTTGCGCGTTGTGTGTCAAACGCGCGGCTCTGTGCATTTTGATTCTTTAATCCAATTCCCTCAATTTTTTCTTCTTGAGATTCCGCTAGGTCTCTTCTTGCAACAACTTCTGGGTCACCTCATTCATCCCACGAAAAGCCCAAATCCAAAAACTTTCTTCATTTTTATACTTTTTCGCAATCCCGCAATTCGCAATAAATGCAAAATTTCTTGGATTTGATCATAAAATTGAATCAGGATTTCAAAATGGAATTTCAAAAATTCATTGATAATTATTCTAAATGATACAATGTACATGATATAATACTAGGTAATTATCCAAATATGCCATTATAATATATTATAAAGTCAAAATGATTGCAAATTTATATTATATTTACAACAAATCAAATTACAATTTACATATCATGAGTACATTGTTTACGATTATTCATTCTATAAATTGCGTTAATTCTGATCATTGATGATTTATATACGAGTACATTTTAATATAACATGGTACGTCTAATATAAATATCAGATAAATTTATAAAATATGTGGTAAATAATATTCATAAGATAATTAAAGTTAAGTATATGGGACAATTTCTTGTTTGTGGAATTTAAATGATAAGTAGTATAATAAATATTTAGAAGAACTCTGATACAAAATGAATGTTTGGAATTATTTAAGGAGTTAAATACAAGTAGATGGATTTAACAAATAAAATAAATGTTTAAACTGCGCATACTAAATTACATTTATAGTTACTATTAAAATACATGGTGTATTTAGCAAGGACGTTGACTCTTGTGAGAAATTTATATACCTACGTAAGAAAAGAGGATTTTATATTAAATCAATTATGATAAATGACTTTGGTCAAATAATTGAGTTAAAATGTAATAGGGAATTCCTAGCGGTGGCATAAATGGAAAAGGAATAAATAAATGTATTTAAAAAGGATATATAGGCCTTTAGAAAATTGACAACAATTTCGCTCAGCATCAAAATCACAATCACGACACAAATCTCTATAATTTAACATACAATTTTAATGCAAAATAAATTCAAATGCCATTTATTAAAAGTAAACTAAAACTTTAAGAAAGTTTATATGATGTTAATTAATTACTAGTTAAATTATAAGAAAAGTTTGTTTAATTAGAGTTCAAAGCTCGCATGATTAAATTGCAATTAAACTTATGAAAGCGAAAGCTGAGAATTAAACGGCTACAACTAAATACATTTAAGTGATAAAAGTTTATCAAGAGAATAAAATTAGCAAGGTTTTAGGTACGATCTTGTACAAGTTTGAAAAAATGATTAATGATTGCAAATTATTTTTCTTGCCTTATTCGCACAGGAGGGAGGAGGGGTCAACGTGTGATAAACCGTCCTTTCATTTTACCCTTTTAAGTAATTTTTTAGTTGAATTTTCATTTTTTCTGGACGTGTAAAGAATTTAAAATGTTTAATAATTTAATGTTAACTAATTGTAATTAACTTTAATTGTAATTAAGCTAATTGTTTGTTGAATTTTTGTCAATTTCTATTGCATCACATGTGTTTATCTTTGCCATTTAATGTAATTATATTTATAATTAGCTTTGCGTGTTTAATTCAAATGTATTTGATTACAAGTTCACAAATAAGATAATTACAATTAAGTTAATGTAATATCATTAGGTAAATTAGGAAGTTAAAGGCGTTAAAAGGAATAAATACTTATTACAATGTTATGCAAAGGATGGAAAGAATAATTAACTTAAATAAATGTGATTTGACTTCAACATTAATTTGAGCTTTGAGGGTTTAAGGAATTTCCCTTAAGGAATTTAAAAAATAAAATGAGGATTTGTTCAAAAAATATTTATAAGAGGACTTTAATAACCAAAATGTGTAAGTCATAGGCGTCATCGTGTGCATTACCCTGTAAATGAATCTCATGTGTAAAAAATGAAAGAATGAAAAAATAAATAACGAGTTAAATAAGTTTAAATGTTAAAAATGATCAAATATCTCTTATTTTGGGCAATACAAAACCGACTGGCCATAAGAAGAAAATTAACAAAGTTGAATGAGAACTTTGCTATGGATCTTGGCTAATTTTAATAATTAAAATAATAAATGTCGTTTTCCTTAAATGGAATTAATCCACAAAGATGAGAAGGGAATTTGTTCAGCCTAAATAACTTTAATTATTAGTAGTATTTGTTCTGTTTAAACAATTGCTGATTTAATTACACATTTAGTTTGTAGAATAACGCTAATTGTAAAGTATTTAAATATGTATCTTAATGTTTAATTCTGTCTTTTTATTTTACACGTTTTTCTTATAAGACTTAAAATAATTTATTGATTCTTATTAGTTTACCATGATAAATAAATAATAATGTTAAAACTGCATATGGTGTATTGAAAGTTGTCATTTCCTCGAATGCTTATAATGTTGAATGGTTGGAAATCTAATAAATAAATTTTAAAAAATCTGATATATCGCCAATTCTTTTTATTCACATTTAAACATTAAATAACTTTTATTTAACCAGCTTTCATCTACTAATTCACTATTTTAGAATATTTTATTAAAGGGAATTAAAGTTTTTTTCAAATAAATCTTTGGTTTTAATTAATTATTATTTGAAATTCTAATTGAATGATTTAAACATTAATCCTCATGAAACTAAATAATTAATTAAACTTTAACGTTGTTCGTTTTATTTAGTAAAATTCAGTATAAAGTAAAATTATTTATTATTAATTTTTACCTAAATAAAACGAACGGCGTTAAGGCTTATGAAGCAACAGGACAGCCATGGAAAGGAAGAATCGGCCAAATCCTATGAATCGCCTTTTGTAAGTAATTGCGAATGGTTAATCCGGTGGATTATTGTGGGCATTGTTGGTGAATTATTTTTGTGGATTATTGGTGTTAGATGTGTTTGGGTGGTTTTGTGTTGTATGTGTAAGACGGACGTCGTAAATTCGGGGTTGTGGAGTAATTCGAAAAAAAGGGTTTTGGCATGTGCATGGTTGTTTTTTGTTCCCCTGTGATTCTCCTCCTCCCCTCGTCTGAAGACTCCGGCCAGACCTCATCAGCACCAGGACCAAGAAACGGCGCGTTGGGAGGAGAGGCAAACCGGGAGCTAATTTTACTTCTCCACCCAGTACAATGTGCCCGACTCCTCCTCACCAGAACACCACCAACTTCCACACAAACACCACAGCCCTCCTCCTATACCCAAAATACAACTACCAAGAACACACACTTACACCAAAATCAAATATTAAGACATTTAACTAATTAACTCTTATTCATCCACAAGAGATTTTCTTCAATTTTTAATTTAAATTTATAAGAACTTGGAAATATATTAAAAAAAATATATGCAGAAAATTATATACTCTAACTTACATTAACAAGTAAGTTCTGTGTGGAGATGGGAAAGTTGAAAAAAACAGTTGAGTTGCATTTCCTATAAGAGCCCATTGTAAAGCAAAGCTTAAATACAAGCTCTTATTCTCGTTGTTGTAAATACATTCTCGTTATACTGAGGAACGTGTCGAAGGATTTTTCGAAGAATCGTTATAATTATAGGGAATTGAAGTGAGTGACAATTAGAATTACAAGTTAAAGAACATTTAAAAGATGTGTTTTTGTAATGGGACGTGGGGTTGAGAATGAGTTTTGACTTTTCCCTCCGCCCTGGTGACATTGGAAGAGTGATGTCAGTTAGTGGTCGAGTGTCCGGCGACCGAGCAACGACGACGAGGACGAGCAAGTTGGGTTTCTTTTCCTCCGCCTTGCCCGCGCGATGAAATACACAATCCTGATCCTTTGGACATTCTCTTGGTTCCTTTTGATGTTCAGTTCGTTTCCATTCCGGGTTGAGTGTCGACCGACGAGGGCTCTTGGCCCCGGACCGCCCCCTCTCTCCCTCCCACAAAACTCCCGCCGCTGTCCTTTTACGGAATTCGCGGAGTTCTCGGGGAGTCGGAACAGTTGGGCGGGTTCCGTGCGCCCGAATTTTTACCCGCCCGACATCACAGTGAAGGTCTGGGAGGCCCCGCTGCTGCTCGAAGGCACGGCGCGCTCCAAGAGCGAAGTCGGCCCGGATGGCACTTTCGGCGTGACCTTTGAGCTCATCCGGGTCGTCAAGGGCGACGCCCCGGTGCTCATCCGGAGAAAGCAATTTCGCCTCCAGTTCCTCGACAACCCGCCGCCGAAGCCAAGGAAGGTCAATGGAACCGCCGTTGCCCCGAGCAACCACTTCGGCGGTCTAACTAAGGCCCTGGTTGGGCGGAACGTCACCAGCGCGCCGGGTTTGAACCGGGCGACGAGCGGGAAATGTCTCCCGCCGAAAGCAACTGTGAAAACCGGACGGAAGTATTTTGTATTTGCCGCCAAATGGGGCAATCACTTCGTGGCCCTTTTCTCTCCTGACCTCGCGAATAAGAAGAACTGGAAGGCCGTCGAGGGGATCCTGTGCAAAGGATGCGGTGAGATTTATTCTTTCTTTTAAGCCAAAAGGGAACAAAGACGAACTTTGTTGTCCTGGGTTTTTAATTGAGAGGGAATTCAAAGTCGTTGGAGGTTCTGAGCTGGAGAGACTCATTAAAATTACTTTTTGGCCCAAAACCAAATTCAAAACCAACGTTGATGATGAACACTAAGTTTATTACGGACGAGGCTCAAGATCCTCATCTCCCATACATTCCCATACGCCCAAACAGACACAAGAATATTACATAAGACCATTGGAGTTATTAGCAGTAGAATTATTAGAGTTAAATGTAAAAACTCCGAGTTAATTGGAATAAATAAGTGAAAAACGAATTGAGGCGTTTATGAAAATGGAGTTCGATAAAAAGAAAAAAACTATCATTCATATTTTTATGTGTCTCATCCAGTCGTCGGAGTTTTCCATCTTGTAGAATTCCGAGGTTTTTGAGCCAATTACTCCATTAATGAGTCCAAATAAGAAGACCATCAACTCGTTTCATCTCATCTTCGTGATGAATCAACTCCCACACAATTCTGTATTTTTAAAGTCAACCTCCATCGCACCCTTAGACAATATTTATCAATTCATGAAATCACCACACAAAATCCAAGATTGACTCTCAACGTTCACAAATGATTTTCATATGCATTCCTCATATTTCTCCTTTTTTCACATCTTTCTCATGGCTAAAACTACAGTAAAAATAGAGTTGTCTTTTAACTTCGACTTAATTGATTCAAACAAGGTGCATTAAGACCCACTAAGTGCAACTTTAACATTAACATTCAATTACTTCTCTAATTAGCGACAATTAAATTGGTCAAATTGTTAATTACAAATTGCTAATTAGCAAAATGCCTTTGAATTTCGGCCTTTTAAAAGCCTCTTATTTCCCAGTGCAGAGTATTTTGTAATTGTCCAGTTGTGCATGCACGGAAGTTCCGGAAAGGATTCGTGTGTTTTCCTACTTGTTACCGGTTCAAACGCTCGGGCTCTTGATAAATCACTTGAACGTGTGTGCATTTTACATAACATGACATAACTGACTAACTAGATGGTCAGTTCTTTCCTGGACTTTTGAATATTTCCTAACTTGACATTCAACAATTCTCATTATTCCATATCTAATACGTACAATTTATTGAATGCATTATAATTGTATCTAATATCTTACTATTCCATATTACATATCATATGATTAATAGTATAATAGATATAAAGGTTGTTTATTATACATAATATATATGACTATATGATTACCTATATTTTATGCTTTGTTTGATCGTTTGTTCGTTCTTTGAATATTGCCAATGGGATTCAAAAGGGAAAGTCAAGGAGAAAAGTAATAGGTGTGATTAAAGAACTCAATTGCCTCCAACCCCACACGTTACACATTTGTTTATTCAAACGTTTCCTCATTCGGACATTCCCTCCACGTTGATTGGGAAAGAAAGCGAAAGGAAAATTTTTTTATTTATCTCTAATGAGAATCAACTTCCCTTTCATGTTCAATCTTTTACACGCTACAAAATCTCCTATGTAATCAATTTTCTTCCCTCATACAAAATTTCTGTTATAGGGACTTAAGTATAAAAGTAATATCAGTTTAACTTTAATATCAGTATGCGATAAGCAAGTTAAATAATAAAATATATCTTATTTTTGCTAACAAAATATACCTTTCTACTCAACTAGAAAATTGTACATTTTTCTCCGATTGCAACGGTCAAAATGGCAAATGACACTTAAGAGACTAAAAGGTCGAGTTGAAGGTGAAAATGAAAATTGGCGATAATTTTTTCTAATTTCTTTTGTCCTTCGCGTTTTGGGTTGAGGAGGGAAAGTGGGAAAAACTTTGTAATTCTCCACCATATAATTTCCTTGATGAAAAATGAGGAATTGACCAATTGCTCTTCGTTTGAGCCGCGACGAAGTTTGATGAGAATCCCCGGAAATGTTACAATGTTTGGCCCGGAAGAATGAATTGAATGTGTTGTGTTGTGTGTTGGTTGAGGGTGCCGTCTGGTCACCCAAATGGACTCAATTTCAATGTATAATTTAATCACTTTATCTCATTTACAAAAGGTTCACCCCATTTCCCTATATCTCAATAAATACGAGAAAAATACTCCTATATCTCACTATTCTTACAAAATAAAATGCATACAAAAGTAACCTTATATGGTGAGTATATGGTGATTAAACCTGGAAGTGTTGGCATATTGTTCATCATAAGCATATAATGTGGTATATAGCCATATACTTACAATAGGTATGGGAATATTGGGTCTATTGAAATTAATGGTGATTGAGAAAAGTGAGTGAGTGAATTGGGCGAACCCTCCATTTTCACCCCATATGGTCCAAAGTGAAGCTCATCCTCAAATGAAGCTCAAAAATGTCAGCGGAGGAACAAACAATTGATTAATTGATTCCAACTTCCTCCCTTTCCCCATTCACTCTGGAAAGATCCATCGAACAAACTCATTCACACTTACTCATCTTACAATATAGAGATACTTAAGAATTGCATTTAGAAAATTGTAATTTATTTACTATGTAATAACAATAATAAGTTATAAACAGCAATGGGACTAGTTGCTGTTTGGATGATATAACATTGAGGAAATCTTAGATATAATTTTTTTAAATTCTCTCACATGTGTTCGAAGTTTAAGTAAACTTTTGGAAAATGTTGAAATTGCTTGAAATGATGAGTGACTTTATTTTAAATCCTATTTTATATTTTGGCTATTTATTTAGTGGAGTTAAGTGAGGGTATTTACTCAAGCTTTTGCCAAGTGAATCAGAGATGTTTAATGGGGAGTGCGAGAGAAGGCGAGTTGAAAGGAAGCCGTGTTGATTGGGCGTTATGATTTTCCTTATCGTTTTTTCTCGTCCTCGTCGAGGTCGTGCGGTCGTTGTCGATCGTTAGTGAGAGTGATTGGGGGAAACTCCTTTCTAATGAACTTCCGACTTTCTCGTTCAACCTTGCCATTTCCCGCCGTCCGGTCCAAAAGGTCAAAATCACGGAAGAGGAAATCCATGAGGAAATCGGAAGCCAAATTTCCGCATACAAAAATCAAAAAATTCCCACATTTACTCCACAACATTTTTTAACAAAAATTTGACCAAATACGCAAATTTTTTTATAATTGCACAATAAAAAATGCATTTAATTCACATTTCCTTAAACTCCAAACAACCAATAATTTCCAAAATAAATGTCAACAAGCATAACTAAAAAATGCGCAGTCCACAGTAATTTGTCGCAACATTTAAACTACTATGATTAAACAACTATGATTAAACCAGTTAAACCATTGTCATTTTAGTCATTTAGAATCAAAATTCACATAAAAATCACCAAAAGTCAAATTATTTCATAAAATAACTCAAAACTAAACATTAAACTAATGCCTGTCTTAATTTAATATTTAACATGTTATGCAATATAATGCATAGGAAAATCCACATAAAAATAATTCAGGAAAATAAACGCGTTTCTTCTTCTGTTTGCCCATCGCATTATGGTTAAGTAGGTCTTTTGTCATTTTTGAAAACTGGTAAGTGCAGAAGTTCATTTTCCAAAAGTCTCTTCCCTAATCAACCCAAAGCTTTTCCCAAATTCCCATTGTGAGAACGTGAAGGAGACGCCAAAGGGCTAAAAGGCAATAAAAAGCAATGAAGATCTTCAATCCGCTTTGCCCCTCACAACTTCTCCATTAAAATGCACCGAGTTTATTGCATTTTATCTCTGTGCCATTAAAGTGCATTATGGATTTACAAATTACATTAAATGGATATTTGTAATAAGGCGTGTAAGAAAAGGGAAAAACGGGATTTCCTTTTTCATTCTGATGAAGAACAATGTCATAATTCTCCTAATCTCGGAATTTTTAGATATTGGGCTATTTGTTGCCGTAATGAGTCTCGGAATGCGTCGGAGCGTCAGAAGGAACTGTGTGGAATAATGGAATTGGATCGAGTCCTTGGGTTTGCCTTGCTTTGGTCCGTTCGGGAGTCATAAAAACCCGAGGAATCGTGAGAGTGAAGGTGTGTGGGAAAGTGTTAAACGTCCCAGGAATTTGTCAAATGTGGAGAAGAGAATTACTCACTCTTAATCCGATTGTGAGGTTTCCGAGGGACGAGGATTAGAAATTTTTCATTACTCCCCCAAAACCCTCGTTGGAACCTGAGGAAAGAGCCGAGGAGGAGATTACCAACAAATTCCAAAACCCTCACTCGCATTCCCACACTCACTCACACCAAAAGACCCTGGACATTGTCTAGAAATCAAAGACTTCCCGATGCCCGCTTATTCCCACTCGTCACATTATTTACTAGGACGAAATAGTAGTTTCAAAACCTCGCGCCAAATCCAAACTATCGCTTCTTCACATCACTAAATAGTCAATAGTCATTCACTATCACTCTTTATTGAACTCCATTAATTAAATACGACTATGGCTAACTTAAATGTTTCTACAGTACAGTAGTTTCTCTGTAGAGATTTAACTTAATATAAAATTTTATATTAGATTTAATTTTTTAGATTCATTTTGATCTTACTTTTATCTAGAGATTTTTAACTACATTTAGCTATTCAGGTATTCAGTATCTTAATGTTTTTTATACATTATTTTATTAGGCATCTTTCTCCAATCTTGCTATCTGTAAATTGGTCTGAATTATTCGTCTTGTCCACGGGGATTTTAATTCCTTCCAATTAAGTCAACCTGGCTGATTAGCCATTCTAGTTGATTCCAACCTGGATGACTCACATTGAATAATTATTCAGCAAAGGAGCGAGACTTAAAGATTTGAATCATTTGAATGAAAGATTCGATTAAAAAGATCCAGTGGAGTTGTTCTTGGAGTAAATGTCCAAATGTGTCGGATGTCTTAGGTGTGGGGTTTCGCCATTCCTGACGGGAGTCCCAAATAGGTGAAGTAAGGAGGCTTAAACTGGTGCATAGAAAAGGAGGTAATCTTTTAAGTCGGGCCAATCCGCTTTTGGTCGGGAGATGTTAATGAGGGATGGGGGTCTCCTTCGGTGGTCCGACTCGCACCTGGGACAACCACAAAGAATCATCGGGGAGAATTAGCTGGACAGGTGGTTGGTCATTCAATCCCCACTCAAACACCCCGACTTTTCCTTCATAACGAGCACTTTTGTTTACTCCGCCCGCCTCCGCCCCGCTAACGACCCTTCAAATTCTTCCACAAACACACAAATCCCCCAAATACAGAAGCTCAACCAAAGAATATTCCTCACTATTCACACTTCATATTCTTCAATCTCAAAAGCAATGCTCCTTAAAACGCCCTAAACTCCCTTAACAAATCCTTCTCAAACTTACACTATGACCGAGTGAACGTGTTTCAATTCAAATAATGCATTTGCTTATTTCCATTTATGAACTTAAAGTCTTTAAGGCTTTTAACGTTTCAAGTATCTATAGCTCGTATTTTAATCTCTAGTAATAATAAATAATACTAATTCTTTTATTAAGCAAATTACAGTATTATATTGTACAGTATAATAGGTAAAGTATATATTTAGTATATACTTAGTACAGTTAGAATATAACTAGTGAGTAATAATGTGAATTATACGAGAAAATTTATAAATGAGTACGAGAACATGTAGAGCTGTAAAATGGGAGCATAATGTATAATTTTATTAATGCTGTTTGCTGTTTACATGGAAGTCTTGCAATTTTGCACTGCACACCTATCCCTCCACTTGATATGCTTTCTAAGATTCCCAGAACTCGAGAGCTCAAAGGGGAGACATGAAATGAAGTCATCTCAACTTTACGATCCTCCATTTCAACTCTCCTTCATTTACGAACATTTCATAATTTCTCAAACAAACATTCCACTATGAAATCTCCCACTGCAAACATTCATGCAGTTCAATCAAAATAACTCAAATCATATTTGTTCAAATCATCAATTTGCAAATGTAAATGCAGAGCAAGATTTAAAAAAATAAGTTTGACTTTTTGGAATGAAAATGCTATTTTTAAAATGCTAAACGCATAATAAATAGTAAATGTCAAAATTGGTTATTTCGAATATTTTTGTGTTAATTTTTGAATTTGATAGAAAAAATATTAGGAGTTTTAAGGTTTATATAAAATTATTATTTTTTTCTTTCTATTTGTTCATTATTTTAGCCATTGTGAAGATTCATTGAGGGTTGTGAGACGTTGGTTCATGACGTGGAATCCGTAATTTGAGATTTCCCCTTCAACCTCCTTTCAGACTAGGAAATCATTAATTCGAACGTCAAACTCCCATTGAACTCCCTCAGAACTCAAATTCAGTTCTCCTCCACATCCATTACCATTTCATCCATCGCTCATTCGCTACACACACATTTCTCAATTTCTCATCCTCTTCATTCCAAACTCACTTAGACTAAAGTATACATGTAGCTAATAAAATATAAATAAACCAGAAATCGGGTCCTTCCTTCTGACAGTGAGGATTGGTACAATATTAAATGAAATTGCGGCCTCTCTTAATGTTAAGTTAGAAAGAGAAGTTAATGATAAAGAGCCGAATTGAGAAAATATAAAGAAGCCGAATGAAATTAAAAAATATTTAAATTTAAATATACTAAAACTTCATAGTTTCAATTGTGAATTTAACATTTTCTCTCATTTTTCAAAGAATAATTTCATTTTGAATAAATAATAGAGTAAAAATAAATAAGTTTCTTGTATCCTTTAATTACAACAAATGTTTAAATAGACGGTTATTCGTGGTTAATTAATTAACGGTGAGGATTAAAAAAATTCCATCATATAACAAATTACTTTTTCGCCCTTGGTCCTAACAGTGCATACTGCGCATAATTAGCATTCGCACAGTTGAAAGAATGACAAATGGAATTTTATAATTTATGACCAGTAATCCTTCTAGACGGTGTGTGCATAATATTACAATTCAACTATTTGAATGAATAATTTTCACTTTAATTTGAACATTTAATGAGGATGAGATAACTTGAGTTTTTAAATGTAATTTTTACTGAGTAAAACGTAATAGTGAAATCACATTAAACATTTAACAAAAACATGAAACTTAAATTAATTTTAATGCAGAATATGAAAGATGTCAAACATTTACAAAATTTCCGAATAAACTATATTTTTGTAACATTTGAACCGTCAACTAATTTCCCTTGTTCCTTGGTTTCTCCTACTTGGATCTTGAGATGTTGGTCCGAAGTACTTCGTGACAATGCCGATACAGCTGCCCATGGCTGAGTATTGGCTTTGGCAGGCAGACTCCTAGGAGTCTACGAGTAGCTACTTGTTCAAACGATTAACGTTGACTCTTGATGTTAATGACGAGTGCAAGCTTAATTGGAAACTGCCTCCTTTTGTGAGTGAACGGAAGATCAGCGTTCGAGTCCAAGTTGAGTCTTGGAAGCAAAATGACTTGATTCTTGCTGGGCTCGGTCAAAACCTTCTTCAAAAGATTTTCTTTCATGTCAAGGACAATCATTTTTGTTCCGTTTCATAATCCGCGTCGTGAATTGAGATTTCGGAGTAGTATCACGATTACCCCAACTTTCAATGTCAAAATATGTTGCGGAAGTCCCTACGGTGTTTGATCGTTGATGAACTCCATAGGGTAATTGCACAGATCAGCTTCCACATCGCTTTGAATTTCATCTCCAGAATAAAAGACTTTAGGATATCCTATTGGGACAAATTGGGAAATTAATCACATCGATCGGAAGTTCTCATTCAGAGACTCAAACATTAATAATGAAAATTGATTGGAAATTTGTGCATTTATGGGAATATTGATCCCCAATCTGCATACATGACGTTTTTATAATCAAGTACATGAATAATTTAATAGTTTTTTGTGTAGTAACATCGTAATTGTAATAAGACTTTTATAGTAAGCGTAGTATGCAAGTAGTAATTCTATGGCGTACAATCTTGAGTTTTTCTTAAATATCATTAAACTACATGTTAACCCACCCTACTATCTTATATACCTAAACTATCATATATCTACATTATACTTAGAATATTATCATGCATTGCAATACATAATTGTATATAATATAAGTATAAAATAATATTTTAGTATTAAAATTGAAAATAATAGGACGAGGGGTTTGTATGACATTTGTTTTATTTCCTAGTGGTTTAAAGGTTTTGTATTTCGTATATGGGTGAAATTTTGTCTCCGGAAAGGAATGGAAGTTTGAGGGAGTCGTAAATTAGGAAATCTCCGACTCGGACTTCCTACGAGACTCAAACGGGGATTTGGGAAAGTTGGAGTATTTTTGAGGTTTTCCTCCGAGCGGAAACCTCCATGAATAATTTACCCAAGAGAGCGGGGAAGAAAACTTGGGTGTGTATAAAGTTTATCCATTTGAAGATTCCTTGTGGTTAATTCCCTTTTTCTTCTCGTCTCCTACAAATCCCATTTTTTTCCTCTTCTTCTTCCTCGGCCCTGTGGGAAGGAAAAGGAGGAAGTGGAAAGGTCAAGTGGGGGATTCGGAAACCAAAGGGAATTTGTCCGAATCAGCGAAATCCCTTCTTCTCAAATCTCCCCACTTAACTTTTAAGACTTAAAAAGTTCTTTTTCCTTCAAAGGCTCATTGAGAAATAAAACATTCAATCCATCAACATCAACTTTCATTGACCGAATAGAAGTCTCGCTTTCCCTTGCAATTTCCAATATCGAGATTTATTGAAATTTCCAATATCAACATTTACTGTTATTTCAAAGATCAAAGAGTCGATATTTATTGAAAGAGACTTTTTCCAAAAGAGTCGAGGTGGACAAATCGTGAATCTTCATATTGGGAAATTTGAACTTCCGTCTCCCATTGAATCACATTTTAAGTTCCTTAATCATCCACCATCAATTTCTCCCGTTTCCGCCATTTAAGATTGAGGGATTCAAACCAACCGGGAAGATTCCTCTTTAATCCCGCACCACTTCTCATTTTTCATCAATAAAAATGATCAAAAACAAGTTTTCCTTCTTTGATAGTCAAATTTCTGCATCATAAAGTCTCATCTTTAACTTTACAAGAACATTAACGTTAGCCATGTTAATTCCATTTAAAATTATGTCTGTCTCATTCACATCATTCTAAATCCTCTAAAGGGCAAAAAGCTGATTAAATGTAATCAGATTGGCTAAATTCTAATAAATTCGCATTAATTAAAACATTACCGCGAGTCAATTTGAATTCTCTTCATTTAAACTCCAAACTGAGAACGAATTAGTGAACTTAATGTTAATTAACTTAGCTATACTGTAAAAGGTGGTTAAATAAACTTCATTTGTTGTTAATTTTAGGTCAAGCTCCGTCAGTAGGAGCGAAGAATGAGATGGTGCTTAAACCGAAGGAGAGGCTTCGATTGCGATGTCGTCTGCGGGCCGGGAATCCCGTCCCAACTCTCACCTGGTACAAAGACGGCCGACCTGTCAACCTCTCCGACACGAGAACCTACAGACTGCGTGCTAAAAGGTCAAACATTTTAAAATCCCTTCAATCTCTCCGTCCGTTGAAACTTCTAATATTCACTAATATTCTCTATTTCTCTTTTCCCGATTTTTAAACCGCAAGTTATGTGTGCGTGAAAAGAGGAGTAATGAACGTCTGTTGTGAAAGTCGTAAGTCCCTCAACGTGCCTCCTCATTGTCATTAGTTACGTGTGGTGGAGAAATCCCTCGAGATCGTCCTCGTCCATAACACTTCACAAATACTCGAAACATCACAAATATAACAAATTATACCAAATGTTCCATATACTTCATATATTTACTATACTTTTCTTACTTAAACTATACTATACTTACCTAAAATACTTATACTTACCCTAATTTATATACTTTTGCTATATTTATACTTTATCTTTTGTATTATGCAATATATGTTTCAATCTTATATCTTATAACATTCAATATATTTAGCTCTTTTCAATTTCTTAAATGTATATAGACAGTATTCATATATAGTTTTTCTAATTGTGAGTTTTCTCGTCCTATGCACGTATGGGAGCTAGGGAGATTAGAAGAAAAAGTTGAATGACTGGCGCCTGCCGCATGTAAATTATTACGTCTTTCACTCCCTAGATCTCCTCATCTCTCTCGGTTTTTCCTAGGAAGATCTCTTGAGACTCTTCTTGATAAACAAACACTTGCCGACGACGACGACACTCCCTTCAATCTAATTATTCTCATTTCCTCATTCTCTCCGCCCATACAAAACAACGCGAATATGTTGAACATTTCGACATAAAAACCCATGTTAAATTACATGTTCATAATTACATAAATTACATTATTCCATACATTTCTTTTACATTACTCTTTTACAGTTTAAACTTTTAACGAAAGTTTGAATTTAAGCGCTATATTATAACATTGTATTATAATTAGCATTATTCTAATTACTGTATTAGTTAATTATTTCTATATTATTTTTAAATGCAGGAAATGTCTTTGAATCAAAGTGGAGTAATTAGCTGTAAAACCCCCATTGCACCAGACTGTTTATTAGTGGAGAATTGCAGCCTTGTGTTTACACACATTAGGAAGAGGAATTAAGTGTTGAGATTTATGTTTTTAAGCTCTGTGTGTATTGCGGGGCGAGTAGTGACTGAGCCCAGCAATGAATCGGGCCATGAAGTGGAGAGATGCTTCAGCTAATATATGTGTATGATGATGATCATCTCTTAGGCCTCGTCATGATCACCAATCTTCCCCACTTCCGAGAAAAATGGGTTAGGTAAGCTTAAGAGACGTCGAGTGAAAGAAACCAGGAGAGTCGCCTGGACAAATCCGCTTTTTACATCCTCATGAATTACATAATACTTAACATTGGCTAATATACATTTGCAAATATACAATTGCTAATATACATTAGCTTGTATGCATTAAGGTAGAGTTCAGAGTTTTTCCCTGGTTGGATGATCAATGATGAAGTATATAATATTTCCTCTTGGATTTCCTTGAGTTGAGAGTTTTGTGAGTAAGGGCGAAATCGGGATAAGTAAACCTTGGGTGTCTCATGATGTGCGGGTGTTGAGAAGTTCGGCGTGTCTCTCAGGTTCGGTGGCTCATTTGGGGGCTGACGAGGGACGTTGAGGATCTTCTGGTGTTTGAACATGAGAAATATTAACACTCTGGATCAACCAAGGAAAAAAACCCCGCGCCCTACATTTGCTTTTCAGGCCGAATATTCTTAGACTTCGCTTTTTCATTTATTATTTAATACACAAATCATCCCGAACAAATTACTTTTCACTCTTACTTTACACTCACCATATTTTACAAAAATTTCGTAATCACCAATAAATTACAAAATCGAATTTTCTTAATTTCCTATATTTTTCAATTTTTCTTAATTTATCCTTCAATATTTTAGAAATAGTTTACTTAAAGCATAAAATAATAAATAACAAACCAAAGAATTGTTGTTTGTTTATATTTACTTGATTGTTCATTTTATTGTTTAAAATAGACTGAAATTTAGAAAATTAGAAGACAATGTAGTAAAATTCTTAGAAAAGTGATTGGTTGAAGGAGATTGTGAGTTTTGTGAGAGTTTTTTGGGTTAAAAGCGGCTGAGCTTTGAGAGATTCATCTCATCTTCGCTTCAAATCATTCAGGCTTTTCTTCAATTTTACGGAATCTTTGAACTTTGAATGAAAGCAGGGATTTTATATTTCCCATATGTTTTTTCTATCGCTTCCTCATCTCGACTCCTTTTCTTTCTTCCACTTTCTTTGTGTTTGTCGGAAGCTAAGGAAGATCTGGGATCTTGAAAAGGCAAAAGAGATTTCTTTCCCATGTGGAATGAAATTGTTTACATTACATTGCACTATTCCAACATTATTACATCATTGACAAGTACTCTACTAACGTTATAATTGCAATTATAATTGAATCATATTATATAGCATTACATTATATAGTTTATTAATTAATTAATATTAGTTAAGTTTATAATTGAATTTAATATTTTTTGTTCCAGACGGCAGTCCATCCTGGTGATACGGAAGGCGAAGGAGTCTGACGTCGGGGTTTACAAGTGTGAAGCGAAGAACGTGTTTGGCTCTGCCCATGCCACAATCCGTGTTTCAACACTCCAGAAAAACAACAGCAATAAAGGCAATAAAGGGACGCCTCCTATTAAGCCAATAGGTGAGAGGGTTTTATAATTAGCAAATTAAACATTTGACTCCTCATTCCACTCCCAAAGGACTCAAACGGCCCAATAATGGAATAAAATCCCAATTCGAATTGAATAAAAAAGGCAAGCCAAGTAGTTGACGTTGACTTTCTCATAATTGTCTTGAACATTTTGAGACTTGGAATTTCCGAGTGGGCGTTTTTGAGGTCTTCAACTCCTATTGCTTTTACCCATTCAACTCAGAGCTAATTGCGCTCAAGATATTCCTTAATTATCCCCATGTTCATTTCATTCATTCGCCCCCACTGGAGTTTCGTCAAAATCATCTTTTAAACTTTGAATGTTTAAACTTTGAACATTTATAAAATTTATTCATCCATTAGTAATTCCTAAGGTTCATTTTAATGATTATTTAATTAATTAGGAAATTTCAATAATTGCGGTTTAAGTGATTAAGTGTATATTCTTCTAGGGACGACTCCAACGACACTTTGGCCACTCCAAAGCAGCGCTTGTCCTTTCGAAACCTACTGTTTGAACGGTGGTACCTGCAGCTACTACGAAGACATTGGTGAATATGTTTGCCAGTAAGTTACCCTTTCATCTTCACTAAATTGAAGTTAAATTGAAACTTTAAATTTTCTATAAAGTTTAGTTTTGCAAATATCAAAAGTACTATAGTAGGCTCCACACACTCTGAACCATATTTCGTGTATATTTTTTAGTGTAAACATGACTCAGAGTGTGTGGAACTTTAGTACAAGCACTACTGAACTGTAAAATTGTTTTATTTAAATAATAATATTTATTAAAAATAATAAATACGGATTAAGAGCAACGAATATTTTCACACTAACAATAAGGTAAAATGCTACAGCTTGAGAACTCCAATGTACGTACTCGACATGAAGAAATGAAATACTGAACTAATGATTAATTTATACTGAATATATTTATCTGCATCTAAATATATCATATTCCTTTCTAAACAGTTTTTTCAAATGTGATTACCATTTGATTTATATTGATTGGAATTAAAGTTGAGAAATGCTATTATAGTGTTTAATGAACAGTTAGGGGTTTCATAAAACCCGCCATTGGCTGGTCTAAATAAAGTATTCTTGTGGGTATTCTCGGTGAGTTTGGCGGAGTGATGGATGGTGTAGGAAGCGCCGTGTATTTGGAACAAAGGGCCTCGTGTGTGTCTCGTCAGGGGTCATGAGGGGTTTCGCGGGTTTCTCCATTTTGGCATCTCGGGGTTTCTCCGTAGCCTGGCGAGGGGCCAGAGGAAAAAATGTCTTGGACCCACGCTGTCTATCACTTTTAAACTCACGTCGCCGTCAACAAAAGGTCAATGCATCCAAAAGACTCACACATACACTGGCTTTATTACAATCTTATTAAATTCGTTCATACACTTACTTTTACTTCAATAACTTATTTTTACTTTTCCTCCGCTCAAATCTCTATTGAAATCCAAGAATCGTTTTATGCTCAATTCTAATTATGATCCTTAGAAAAAGAGTTTTATAGAAGAAGTTTAAATCAATGTTGATTTTTCTGTTCAGAATAATTCATTTAAACTTTCTATTTAGGTAAATATAGTTAGTATTACTATTAGTCAGTCAGTCAAGAAATTTTAAAATTGACAGTAAAATTAAATATTCTTTTATTCAATAATAATATAATATTTTATAGAATTAAAATTCTATGTAATATAAAGGGATTGTCATGTCGTTATATTTTATAGAGTTAAAATTCAATGTCTTAAGCGTATATTCCTAAAATCTGCCCGGCTTTATTGAAAATTGGAAATAGCGGGAGTTTTTGAGAAAAGGAAATGTTGATTAAAGAGGGACGATTTTGTATTAGCGGTGTTGTGGATGTCTCCGTTGGTCTTTGGGTCTTTAGGGTGCATTGTGTGTTGTGTGTAGTTGAGGGTGGGTTAATGAGACATTTCTTCTTCCTCATTTGAGTCATTTGAGAGCGGCTCTTGTCGGGTGTTTCTAAAAATACGAGCTCCCAATTATACAATGGAACTTCTCTCCACTACCCCACATGTATCTACTTAAATTCGCTGCTATACTCCCTGACTCCATATACACCCATTCGCAAAAAATAACGCTAGAACTCAGTCATATAGCGTCTGTACAAATGAGAGTTCTCTCCACAAATGAGATTCTCGTATACTTAACACACTATTACACTTAAGCTCTATTATCCTTTACTACACTTTACTCGATATGCAAACTGTACTGCACTGCACTGTACTGTAATGTATTGTACTGTACTGTACTGTACTGTATTGTACTATACTTTATTGTTCATTTTGTATAGGAATGAATCTTGATGAATATATATATATATATATATGGCTTGTGCACTGTGTACTTTAAATAATCTTTGTGAGATTGCACAGTATGATGCAAGTTATATACTTTGTGATTTGGGAGTATTCACGAAGAAAGATCATAAGATATAAGAATATATAGAATATCTTAAATATGCCGATATAAGAATATAGCATATCTTACAAATTGCATATTATGGAGATATGCTAGGATGTAGCATGGATGTGTCGGATGCGTGTAAGTCGGGAGAATATTTTTTGTCCGCGTTGTGTCGAGAAAGAAGACGTCGGGAAGAGAAGTTGAATTTCCCCTTGTATATTTCCCTGTAAATCATTTCATCGTCGCTGACTCCCACATTGGTTTTCGGGGTCTGTGAGTGGCGCACTTCTGCTTGGCTAATATCGCCATTTGTCCAACACACACTTCCCATTATTCCCAGAATCATCCATCATCCCAATCAACTCGTACACATTTTTTTTATTTTTCCTTCGCTTTCCCCCAACTTTGGGCATTTACTTTTATTGACCAGCGTTGACATCTTCCCTCATTAAATACTCACACATGGATGGAAGTCAAGCTCTTTCCTTAAATCCAAGTTTTCATTCATTCTTCATTCAGTTTGAATTTTTTTATATAAGAAAGGTAAGAAAACCTTTTTATATAAAAGGTTTTCTTACCTTTCTTATAGGTATATGCATAGAATGAATTTCATATTGATTAAAATGGATTTTACCAAGTTAAGTAAATTAGCAGTTAGCCTAAACTGTTTAAATGGTGTAGGTAGTATAATAGTATAATTTTTTGTGTGGTGGGTAGGATTTATTTGTGGTCTGATGACTAAAATTGTTAATTGAGTGGAAATGGAGGGATATTTTGATGATATTTTTTTTAAAAAAGAGGGAACAATTGCGAGTGTTTAGATATTGGTGTATTTTTCTCATTTGCATGTATGAAATGTATGTAGGAAATGTCAAGTGGGTTTGTTCCTCTCTTGGCAAGTTGGCTCTGGAGTTTGTGTAATAAATAATTGAGGGAGTTGCAACTCGACTGCATCCTTGGAATCCCATGAGGAGAATTCCCAAATACCAACGGCCTCCCCGAGTTCCCCGCCACTCGGGGGAAATTTCATTAATTAGTGCCAGATCCCCATCACTCCCACCATCTCATCGAGACGGAGCTAATGGAGTCGGAATGGCGGGCATTACGTGCATTCCATTTCACAACAACCTTTCAAGCTCAAGATCCTACAAGAATTAATGCGTGCGGGGGCGGCGGCACTCAACAAGACTCAAGAACCTTCCCGATAATATTTAATTCCCCCATTGGATTCCTCGGCCGTTGGCGCTTCGACGTGGGCGTAAGAATCCAGAGGAGAAGCAAATGAAGGCAGGAAGGAAATTCTCAACATTGAAAGTCCTCCAGGGCGGAACCCAATCAACTTTCAACTACATCCATTTACAATTCCCATTTAATTATCCCCATTTCACTCACAGCTCCTTCAAGAAGCCTCTAATGGAATTCTCAAAAAGGATCAACTCAATTCCAAAGATCCAAACAGTCCAAGAAAGGATTTTCTCCCACAGTTAATTCATCAATTATTCAAGTGATTCTCAAATACATTTCAAATGGATTCCTCCATTCATCCCCTCGTCATTCCTTTTAAATCAAACAACTTCAGCATATTTCAAACGATTTAACAAAACTATTTTTTAACTATTAAAGCATGTTAAATATAAATTATTGATTTATATTTAATAACTATTATGTTAATTACTAATTATAATTACTAATTTAGTAGTACCAATACAATAATGAGATTTATCTCTTAGTTTTTGCATATTAATGGTAATTTTACTGAAATAAATGAAATCATGTTTAAAACCATTTAAAAATAAGGGCGAAAGCACATCAATTTCATACATTTGGTTATTCTTATAGGCTAACTGTGCAACATTTTAATAAAATGGTTAGGTAATACCTAGTCACAGTAATTACATAGTTTAATTAGTAATTACTCTAATAAAATATGTGATTGAGACAAAATATTGTCTTCCTAATTTAAAAACGTTCTGTTTTTCCCTTAGGTGTGCAGAGGGTTACAAAGGGCAACGATGTGACACGAAGGACATCCCGAATAGTATGTATCTATCCTACTTTTGCATATTCGGACCCATCAATCCCGACTATCCTTGCTAGTAGGTAAATAAGTTTCGCTCGGTATATTTTCAATCTCCATTTCCCACCGCCCACGGAATTCTCACATTTTGATCAAAATTTTTATTTACGTAATTTTTCATTACGAAAAAGGATTTTGAATGAAAGTCAAAGAAATTTTCCAAAAAAATCTCGTAGCTGTAACTTTCAATGGGAAGCCAATGAGTGTAAGAAAGAGTCTTAAGATAGTCAGAATTGTTAAAAATGAGAATTCAAGAAGATTCTTATAAGAAAATGTTGTTCCTAAGGATGAATCCCTAGAGTCATGATATTTAATATCTCTTGGATTATTTGTCTGAGTGGGGGAGAAAGCAGAGAAGGAAAGCGAAGGGATCACGTGAGGAGTAACGTGCCATTTTAAGGTTAACGTTCTCCCATTCTGGAATCGTAAGCTCTAATGTTCCGTAACCCGGAACAGAGACGTAAAATGTAATGTTAATGGACGAGGAACCGCTTCTAATGATTCTCTATACCATCATCATTACTTTGATTGACGGTTGCGGAGAATCCCCGCTCTCTTAACATACATCAAACTTCCGCACAAGGACAAACTACACTCTACAATTACTCCATTCATTCCCCTTTTTTACATTTCCCTCGCTCTTCCTTTTTATATCAAGAATTAGTTCACTTTCTATCTTCTCTATTCACCTTTTTTCATTGGATATTTAACGATAATTTACTATCTACCTCGCACATACTATTTATACTAATTTACATGTGAAAGAAAAAATCTCTTGGAAAATCTCTTTGACTTAATTCATCGAAAAATTATGGATTTAAATTCTGAATTTTAATATAAATATTTTTGGTTTTTATTGTCCCTTGAGAAAATAACTTTCATTTTTAATTGAAAGTGTAGGAGCAAATGTGGGAATAGACAAAACGTTTTCAACAAGTTTTAACATTGTGGGTATAGGAAAGGGGCATATTGACAAAGCTAAATGAAACGATATGTATTATCATATATAAAAAAGTGTAATTAAACGTTTTGTCGATTCTCACGTTTGCTCCAACATTGGTCAAGTTAAATAAAATGCTGATTGAAACTTTTGAACAAACACATTTCTTTTAAACTTTATTTTAATTATAATTAACTAACAAGTATTAACTTTAGTTGTTAGTCACTACTAATGAGTTAGGGCTATACAACAATTTAACAATTGTATCTCTCGAACTTCCCACCCTTACTTTGGTTCTTTATTTGAGCACTGGAGGGATTAACAAAATACTAATTTGGGATTTCCCTGGACTTTTTTTTTCTTTTTGAAATTTTGCAAGTGAAGATGAAGCTGAAAAATAAATTGGGAATAATTGAATTGAAGGCCCGGGAGATTTTGAGTCCACTCGGATGCTCCTCTTCCTCTACAACAACAACAACAAAAACAAGAACGCCAACAGCTGAAACCCCGCGAGGATTAAAAAAGTGAGGAAACTCCAGCGAAGATTCAAAAATGAGGAAATTTAGAAGCCACAAGATGCTGACATCATCAATCACACACACACACACACACACAAACACACACACATACCCTATTACATAAATACTTAAAAACCACATGAATACTTGAAAACCTAAATTAAAAGTTTAATTAATTAATTATAAATAATTAGGGATTTTATTAAATGATCAAATTTCATTTTCTCAAATATTTTAGAATGAGCAAAGTTTAACGATGAATTGTAATTCAAAGATTTAAATTAAATTCATCCACTTATCAAGTAAATTGCAAAAGAAAATGCACAAGTCAAATATAAAAGAATATATTATTATAAAATAAAACTTAAAAATTGTAATGCCTTTTAATAAATGGATAAATTAAGAGATTTTTTAAAGTTTAAGAAATCCTTGATTGTTAATTTAAACGATGGGTTTATAAAAAAGAATTTTTAATCCTCCTGTTCACTCGTGACTGGTGACGTTTCATTTTGCTGTTTAAAGTTATTCAATTTTTATATATTTTATTTTACATTTCATTTTTCAGTTTGTCCTTTTTTGTAATCGTGTGTGACTTTTTAAGTGAATCTAGTCTTTTAAATAAGGAATGCTTAAATATAAATATAATTAAGCTATGCATACTAAATAATAATTATAAAATATCACAATAAAGCAACGTATTAATTTAAATGTTAAACATTAAGAAGCCATTTAAAATATTTTAATCATGAATGTTGAATTAAAGTGTTTAAATTACTTAAATCAAACATTATAAATAATGAATATATTCTGAAAAGGAATCGAAATTGAAATGCCTAAAAAAGCTTCAATGATTACAATTAAAACTAATTAATTACAATTAAAACTAACCGCATTTAAAATAGGAAAATGTAATTAAAAGGTGTGTTAATTAAAAATAATGTCAATTTACGACTTCACTTAAGAATTCTCACTCATTAATATATGGATCTCTGTAAGGAACATTTGAGTGTCCAAGATGAAGGTTCCTAAAGAGCGATTCTTCTCTTATTTAATTATGTAAGCATTATTTAACCTACCTAGTTATTATTCTAATTTATAAAAATAAATCCTCTAATCCTATACATAGTTAATTAATAAACTTCAATGCCAATTAAATCACATTTAAATACAATTAATAAATAAAAGTACCTCTTCATGATTGTATTATGTAAATGACGTTTTCCCATCTTCTAAATTCTGTATTTACACACGTTTATTTGATATTTCATAGGATTCTACGAATTTGCACTTAATTGACTGTAAAGATAAATTGTGCATATCTTCATTTGCTCTTTAATTTAAAAATCTGTAAATTAGTTTTGTTTGCCAATTTAATTAATGTTTTACTTAATTGTAGTGTTTTATATATTTAATTAAGGTTAAATCAAGGCTGCAATTTTACTTGTTTCTATTTAATTAATGATGTTTTGTTTGGTCAATTTAAAATAAGTTGAATAGTAATAATGCTAAAGTATTATTAAGCTAATTAAATCGTAGAAATTGAATGTGGCTTACATGTGAAACCTATTATAATTAATTAGAAATATTATATGCAAACATGAAATATTGATGATAATAATAAATTTAATTAGGTATTATAAGAAAGATTGTAAGCTAATGGAGTATAATTAAAATTTTAAAATAAATGAGAGATTTTATTAAAAGCTTAAATCATAGTAGGCTAATTATTGTGAATATAAAAAAGTATTTCAACAGAACTGCCCCGAATAATGTAATTTATAATAGAGCTACGGGGAGTTCTATTCACTGTTAAATGTATATTGTAACTTGAATTAGAACTTTTTGTATAATCTATATATTATTACATGATATAAAAAAGTTATTAAAAAGTCAATTTTATTAATTAGCAGGATGAATCAATAAAAAACTGCTGTTGTCATTATAAGTTTTATAAAAGGATTTTAAAATTTTTAAATAAGTTGAAAAATTGTAGGAAATACAATTTGACAAGGAAAATCTCTATTTAGAGAGAATATGATGTTTAAGGTAGAAATTTTGAATAGATAAAATTCTGAAATAGATTGTAATTAATTAATAGAATGAATTGAAATTAAATAGAAATTAGCATTTAGTTAATTGAAATGTGAATTAAATTTTGGACTTTTGGATCATGCCATAGAGAAAGAAATGGAAGGAATCAATTTGTGAAAGTTGAATATTTTGATAAGATTGAGTAGACGAGGAAGATGAGAGAGTTAATAAACATTATTTGTAAAACTTACATGAATAAATAAATAAATCTAAAAAACATGATTGTTAATGGGGATTTCTGGAGAACGTGTTTTGTGGGTTTTACAACTGATCTTATATGGAAATGATGGAAATTAAATTAAATGGAGTTTGAGTGTCAATTGTGAAATTTTGAAGAAGGAAATTGGTTTGTAAAAGGATGTGAAAATGGTCGTGAACTTTTTGTGAGAATCATTTTTTGCTAAATAATTAATAATAATTTACACGAATTCAAGTCAACTTATTTTAGAAATTGAAATAAATTATTCAACTCTCATGTTATTATTAAATTGAAAATCATATTGAATTTCATATTTATTGGCATTCAAATTCATCTCATAATAACCCTTTTGATTTGATGATTATTTAAAACACTTTTCACCTACTGATGATTTATGATTTATAAATAAATTATGGAAACACTTTTCGAATTGTTAATGTTCAAAAAGTTTATTTAATAAATTTAATATCTATAAAATCTTGTAATTTACAATTGACTAAATCCAATAGTAAATATTTAAATTATGTTACTCATTTAAATGCGGTTTTTCTTCAAATGACTCATTAGGAATTTTCTTATCAATTGGACAACCTTCTCTATCCAGCGAGATTAGCGGATTTTCTTCATTCTTTAAATCCAAATCCGAAACTCCGGTTTGTTTAAATGTAAAACCCGAAACATGGTAAACTTTCGCTTTTTCAACTCCAATCACTTTTGCCCACCACAATGCTATAATGAAAATGATAAAATCATTAACTTAATTGTAGGATTGTATTTAATTGTAACTTTGCTGTTTAATTTCTTGTGACTAATTAGATTTAAATATTTAATTAAAACGAACCTGGGGACTCGTCCACTTTCGAGTCTCCTGTGTTCGTTGCCCAATTTTGCTTTTTCTTAACGAAAATCTGATAAGCGACGAAACCAAAAGCATTCCATGCAACGAATGCATAAACAATTGAAATTCGAGATTTCCACCAATAAACGTCTTCGATCGTCAGCGGATCCGTTTTTCGTCTGATCCAACGACGGAGAAATTTTGGCATACGCAACATCTTGGTTCCTTATCTTTTTGCGACATGAAATTAATCACAGAAAATTTTAAGGTTAATTAGTAATTTTGTATAATTTTAATATTGTAATAAGAATTCAGATTCCTTAATTTCAATACTTATCAATAAGCATATTTACTAGTAAAGAAAACATAAATATCTTTAATTAGATCTAATTAATATTGATTTTAAACTTATATTTAAATAAATATTAAGAAATGAAATTGCTAATACCTTTTCAACAATTTCAAAACTCGAGTTATCAGTATTTAATTAATACAACGTAAGTAAAATAACTTTTAATGTAGTTCATATTTAAATCAACAATGGCAAGTTGATTCATTTATATGGATATTTCGCAATGGGGAAAGTTAAGTTATAAAATTTTAATCTCAATTAAAAACTTGCGGATCCTGAAAATCTCTTGTGCTGTGAGAGTTTGAGGTTTCAGGTTTAAAAGCGTAACGAGTTGTAGTCGCAGGAGAAAGAATTTCCAAATTCTCAACTAGCCCACATGTAACGTTTGTTCAATGTAAACGTCATTTATTTAAGAAAATCTTGTTTTTATGAATTATGAATCAAGAAATAATTTTAACACCGCTCAAGTCAATAATTGTCAATATAAAATTTAATTCAGATTTTCTTTTTAATTCAATAATAAGTATTTATGTAATGTAAAATTGATTTATGGCAAAATTATCATTATCTATCTATTCTATTAAATTGTATACACGTAAAAAATTCTTAGTTAATTACAGTTATTTAAAGACGTCAAAAATTAAATTGCACATTTTATAATAAAAGATTCAACTCTATTAAACTTTCATCTAAATTAATAACTATACTTATTTTATTACTATACTGTACATCCATTTTTACACACAATATAATACAAAACGCATTCATTTAATTTTAATGATTTTCTCTCCATTCACTACAAAATATTTCATTCATATTCTCTCGCAAAGCATTCGTTAGAAATGCACAAAATAATCTTATTTTATACAAAACAAGTCAGTTAATTCATAATAATACAAAAAGCATTTATATCATTTCAATAATGTCATTGGTCTTTGAATCTTTTAAGTAGTTAGTTTAATTTCTTATAAGTATTAATAATTAATTTAATTAATTAAATTAATTAATAGTTAATTAAAATAATAATGGTAAAACACTCGTCTTGGCCCATTTGTCTAAAATAAACAGAGTTTGGCCTTAATCGTAATATAAAAGTAAAGGTGAATTAAGAAGGAGTTTAAAGTTCAGTTGTCTCGAGATGTTTTTTGAGGATGAGACAGGCGCCGCCGTTGTCCACCCTTGTGTTGTACATGAGATTCCGATGGTAAGTTCGGTTCAAGTCGTTCCGACGAGCCACGTCAGAGTCAGAACCAACGAAGCTTCTCATGTGCGACGAAGGCGGAGACGCGGATTCAGTCGCAATGGCATTCTCGTCCAACGAGTCACGCGTCTCGGAATTCTCGCTAGAAATCAAATAACAATTTTTATACTTTCCAAGAACTTTAACGATGAATGTTAATGCTATTGTTAGTTCACGAGTGTTAATGCCATGTCTTTAGTAATTAATGAGTATAGAGAAAAGAGTCAAGGAGTTAATAGAAATAGTGATAGGAGATTATTGGTTTTTCCCATGCCAAGCATTTTTGGTAATTGTTATTGATGGTAAAAGACAATAAACTTGCCAAGGTAAATTGTTATAGTTAAAATCAATAAAGATTTGCTGATTGTGTAAATGAAGAAGGAAGACTTTTGAAATTGTGTAGTTGAAACTGAATAAAGGTTGTGAAGAAACGAGTGTAAAATAGACAGGACAGTTAGATAAATAACCTGAGAGAGTCTTCTTTGTACCAATTATTGTGATACGCCTGCATCCAGATAGGATTCGAACCCTCGACTGAATGAACATTCGTATTCGGCACGTTCCCAGTTCTCGGCACGATCGTTGAACTTGAGCCTGAAATGCCAAAAAATAATTTTTTTTAAATTAAATAAAATAGATCTCAATTAACTTGTAATAGATTCATTTGGCCCATAAAATCTAATTAAGATTTAACTAGATAACTGATTTTGGCATTGTTTTTAATTCAATTTAATGTTAGATTTTATACATAATGTTTGCATATTAAAAAACGATTGCATAATTACCATGTATTAATTTAAAAAATTAAAATTAATAAATTACTAATATTAAAAATGTACCATAGGCATTTGCAGTGGCGGCTTTGAGTTTCCTCTGATATTTTGATCTTTGGGCGAAGCACAGACTCACAACGACGAGTAAAAGCAAGGCAAAGAACAGCGCAGCCCCAGACGCATAAACCAGGAACAAACTCCGTCTTTCTTCAAACCCGCGATTATTCCCCACGACGCTCACAAAGGAACTCGCTTGTGTGTCCAAGACATTAAACTCCTTGAACAAATCGTCCAGTTCTTCAATGTTCAAATCGATCAACTTGAGCACTTGGTTCACCTCCAACACGGCATTTTCCTCCGGATGAACCAAATGGATAAAAAAGTCGCTCTTCGTTTTGTCCACCGACCCGTCCTTGTTCTCGTGAAACTTGAAATTCTCGTCCACGTTGACCAAAAGCCCCGTCACGTTGGCCAACGTCCTGGTGAAATTGTCCACTGAGTTCCTGACCTCGACGGGGCTCATCCGCACGGTCACCTTGACCTTTTGATCTTCGCGCAACAAGTACACAAGAGCTTTTGCCTGGTCAGACAAACCTTGGGAATCTTTCACAATCACGTCCAACACGAAATGACCTTTCATGTCAGGTTGGGGGTCAAAGGCTAAACTGACCCCGCCGGTTGACTCGTCAATTGAAAACAAGGCGGGTTTTTCCTTTCCGTTTATCAGGTGGGAAAGTCCCTCGGTGAGGGACATTTGAATTGGGAGGGCCAAGGAGTAGTGAAGTTCAGAATTTTCCCCGGCGTCCTCGTCGGTGGCTTTGACCCGCATGAACTCGACGCCGTAGTCGGTTGAGGTCGTGATGCCGCCGGTGAAAACTTTCCTGGTGAATTTCGGCGAGTTGTCGTTGACGTCGAGGATGGCGATGGAAACGCGGAGGAACGTTTTGTCCATTTTGGCTGGCGCGTAAATCTTCCCTCCCCAGATGCAATCTTCTGTGGCGACGATGAGGAGCGAGTGATTGGCCCGCCGCTCGCGGTCGAGAACGACTTTCGTGGTTAACACGTGACTCAGCGGGTCAACATGGAAAAGCGCTGTAGAGTTCAAAGAGTCTGCAACGATGAAATAGCAAACTTGGCTGGTTTTACGCTCTTCTTCGTCTTCGTCGTCGCGGTCGATCGTTTGGGGCAGCTCGAATCTTTCTTGGCCAGGAGGAAAATTTTCTAAAAAATGACATTATTTAATTGTTAATTTTATTGAATTATTAGCCTAAGTACTATTTTAATCAACTTAGGTTACATTTTAAATTAAATGTTAGTTAAAAACGAGTTAAGTTATCTCAATTAAACATGCGGGGTTATCTTACTTAATATTTAGCTAGGATGTTAATTGAGCTTTTACCTGTGAACTTGACTTTGAATTCATCATTTTCAAATTGAGGTTTGAAATCATCGACATTCCTGACAAGAATCGTCAAGTCAAGCTCAGAAGACAAAGGAGTTGGAACGCCTAAGTCATAAGCTTCTACTCGAACCTAATAAATAAAAATAATTAAATTAATAAAAATTACACTCATTATAGTTGAGAAATTTTTCATGAAGTTCATGAGTGCATGCGAGAAATATTAAATTTTACTAGAAAACATATTAAAACTTGCATGATATATTTTTTGTGATTCTCTGTCTAAGGGTTTTCTCAAAGAAATGACTCCGGTCGTCGAATGAATCTCAAAGGTGTCCGAGTGGCCCGAGAGGTCTTGTCTGAAACGATAGCGAACCACGCCGTTCTGGCCAATGTCATTGTCAACAGCCCTCACTTGGATCACGCTCGTCCCGATCGTGGCATTTTCGGGGACGCGAATAGTAAAGTTTTGTGAAGGATTGATGAACTTGGGTGCTGGAAAATGAGAAAAATCATTAAAATTCATTTATACATAAGTCGAATGTTTAATTGTTAAAATTAAAAAATAATTGAGTTCAATTGATCAAACTGACCATTGTCGTTGAAATCTGTTACACATAATTTGTATTCTAACGCCGCAACGTTCGGTGGATTCCCACCATCTTGAGCCTTTCGAAAATCAAGAAATTTTTATTTTCCGTTTATTAAAAATAATTTGTTTAGTGAAATTATATTAATATTAAAGAATAACATTAGTTTTTATCTTGTTTTTTTTAAAATTGTATAAAGACTTACTTCAATGACTAGAGTGTAATTTCCATAAAATCCCTTGAGGGATCGCGCAGGCAGAATTTTGGCGTAATTCTTCCCGGGCTCGAGTTTGAAAAGGCCCAAGTCGTTTCCTTTTTTGATCTTGAAAGAAATCCAACTGTGCGGGCTGTCCGGGTCGTCGTCGTCTTTGGCTCTGATCGTGTTGATCGTCTCTTCGTGGAATTCCGTGATGGACACGCACGTGTTTTGGTCTTCCTCGCGGTCGATGAACTCTGGCGGTTTGTCATTCACGTCCGCGATGATCACCGTCACCTGCTTGAACGCATTCCGACTTTCACCGGTCGAATAGCCGAATCGGTAATTGTCCCATGCTTGGACGACCAATGAAAACACCGGAATTTCCTCTCGGTCTAATTTGTCAGCAACCCGGATTTCCCCGCTGTCCGGGTCAATTGAGAATTTTCCCTAAAAATTAAAAATATAAAAAACTTGGTTCAAACTTACTACTATTACATTTAACTATTAGTATTACTTATAGTGATTTTAATTAAATTAATTGAAATTAAATGTATGTTAATTACCAAAGAAGATTTTCTATCAAGGAGATAGGTGACTTTTCCATTTTGCCCCCAATCCGGATCAGCCGCTTGCACTTGTGCCACAAAAGCTCCCAAGGGAGCATCTTCTTTGATGGTCACATTGGAGACGTTGTCCGCCCACGTCGGATTGTTGTCATTTTCATCCAAAACCCTAATGGCCACTTCCGTGCTGGCAGATCTTTTCTTCGGGTTCGAGCCCGAGTCCTCCGCAATGACCGTGAAATTAATCCAGTCCCTTATTTCCCTGTCGATCTTCTGTGCCACTTCAATGACCCCGCTCTCTGCGTCGATCCTCAACGGGAACAAAAACTTGTCTTGGTCATTTTTCTTTGGCACAAGTGAATATTTGATCGTCCGCTCAGTGTCGGAATCTTCGGCCGTCACTGTTAAAACCGGCGACCCCAATTTTGAATTTTCCGGGATCGAGGCGAAATAGCCGGTTGAGCTCAAGGTTTTGAACGCGGGGTCATTGTCGTTGAGGTCAGTGATGGAAATGATCAACGTTGAGGTCGCCATTTGCTTCCCGTTTTCGGCGCCCAAGTCCTCGACGGTCAGGCCGAGTTTCACGGTTTCCATTTCCTCCCTGTCCAATTTCCCAATGACTTTGAGCACGCCGTCGACGCTGGACAAGTCGAAGATTTGTGACAAGTCGACGCCTTTCAACAGACGCCCGTTCTCGTTCCGACTTTCTGAGCGGTTGAAGTCGATGCCGTAGCGGAGCACGGGTTTCTCGTCGGGGTCACGAGCTCGGACTTGGGTCACGTATTGACCTTTTGGAGAATTCTCGGTGATCCTCGCATGGAAAATCCCAACGCCGGGGTTTTTCTCGCCGTCAGGAATGTCATTAAAGATGAATTTGGGCGGCTGGAAAAATAAGTGATTATTTTTACAACTAAATATTTTAATTATATTATAATACTAAATTATAATTAACATTGTGATATTTAATTAGATTGAAGTTCATGATATTTGATTATATTTAATTTTATGATACTTAATGAGGGTTTAAAAAGTTATTAAATGATTATAAATGAAAGAAAATAATTAAAATATACTTTGTTGTTGACATCCGTTAAAGTGACATTGACATAAGCAGGTTTTTCACTCATCATTCCCCCGCCGTCCAACGCGGTGATTTCCAGGATGTGAAAAGATTGAGCGTTGTAATCCAAATTGGCTCCAGCGGCCAATCGAACCATTCCGGTTTCTGAGTCAATGAGGAATTTCTCTTGGGCTCCTTTTTCTATTCGGTAAAAAACTCGGTTGAAGGGCGAAGAACCGTCGGCATCAGTCGCCCAAACCTAAAATCAAATTCAGTTATCAATAATCACTTTAAAATTAATCAACTTTAAATGTAGTTATAAAAGATAATTAAGTTAGGTTCAAAAAAGGAGGAATTAATGACAATGTCAATACCTTAATAATTGAAGTTTCTCCTGGACTATCTTCGCGTATGATTTTAGTATAAACAGGCTTCTCAAAAATGGGTTGATGGTCGTTTACCTTTAACAAATTCACATTTAAGTAATTATTAATTTACTAAATGTTAATTAAATTACCGAATCATAAAATTACTAATTGTAAATTAGGAAACATGTATTATTACATCATGAACAAATATGGAGACCGGAGCGAGTGAGAATTTGGGCGGCGTTCCGAGATCGTTAGCTCTGACTGTGAAGTTGAGTCTTTTGACGTTGCTTCTCGGGGCAGAAGTCGCAATGGGAAGTTTCTCGAAATCGATGGATTTCGCAATTCGAACTTTTCCGTTCAAATGGTCAATGTCAAAATAGCCTTCGTCGTTCCCGGCCACAATCGAATAATGAATTAAACTGTTTTGCGTATCTATAATACGAAAATTAATAAAATTTAATTAAAATTCAATTATATTAATAATTTAATAATGTAACATATATTTTATTAATTTAAAGATTCTAAAATATTACAAATATTGTAAAATGTTAAATAGCTTGATTTTCATATCAATTCTTGATTTGCAATAATTTCACCTTTTAAATCCGCATCTCTAGCATGAAGACGAAGCGGGGAAACAAAGTCTCGTTCATTTTCAAATAATCGCGCCTCATAACGCAAGAAATCAAAAGTTGGCGGGTTGTCGTTCTTGTCCAATAAATTGATTTGCAACTGGACAGTGTTCCTAAATTACAAGTTCAGTCATATTAAGAACATTGCATTGTTGACTACACTGTTGAGAATTTAAGATCTTTAAATATTTGTAAAAATCTTCAGGTTGCGTGTTTTTGAGTTTGTGTGGTAAAAGGTCGTTAGGATTCGTTAAGTGCAAAATGAATGGAATAGGACTTTGGGGTTTTATTGGAAAGTTGCAGAGTTTAATGAGCAACCTGTTTCCCCGTCCAGCATTATCCCTCGCCTCCACCGTGAGATAATAAACCGAGTTGAGTTCTCTGTCCAAAAGTGACCTCTCGACCTCACGGACGGTAATTAAACCGCTTATAGGATCCAACGTCAATCTGAAAAACAAAATTTTAATTATTCAAAAAACTGAGATTTAATTACAAATAACTCAAATTTAATTACAAATAACTGAGATTTAATTACAAATAATTGAAAATGTAACATTTTATTGTAATTAGAAGATGAGCAAATAAATAATGGGAACAATAGGAAACAATGTAAAACTGCGAATTTCGAATAAAGTTTGGGAATTTTATAATGATGAAACTTGGAATTCCATTGTAAAGAAAAAATGAGGAATTTAAATAAGAATTTCCTTGAGAGATGAGAAATGTATTTACTCATTGGCAATTGATCCAGTGATCGAAGTATAGCGGATTCCTTCAGTTCCAAACAAGCCCGAGTCTTTGTCTGTGGCTTTCACTTTGACCACCGTCGTTCCCGGAGGCGCGTTCTCATTCAAACTCACCTCGTACACATTCTTCTCGAACTAGAAATCCAAATTTTAATTGTCAGTTAAACCTCCAAATTGAATCAAACCCAATTAACCAATGAACTACAATTCTTAGCTGCTTGTATTTAACTGTTAAGTGCATTAACATTAAGCATTATATTAACGAAATTTAGATAAAAAATGAAAATAAATGAATTAACTTACATCAGGGAAATTATCATTTTGATCTCTAATGTAAACTACAACTGGAACGGCCGATCTTTTCTCTCCTGACAACTCCTCAGCAATCAAAGTGAAATTTACCACTGAAATGCCAAATAATAAGTTATTTATTATTTAAATTAAATATAAAATTATTTTGATTTTTTGGTTGATTTATTTATTAAGTTTTCACTTTTGAGATTATTGAGATGATTTTTACCTTTAAGACGCTCGTAGTCGAGTCGAGCTGGATTTTTGACACGAATGAGAAACGAGACTTGGTTGATCCCCTGGGAAGGCGTCACGTCAAAAATCCCACCGTCGCCGCTCACGACCAAATTAAAAGTACCATTTTGACCCTAAAAAGGTAAAAAAGTTCCTTTAATTCTATTTAACTATTGCATTATTTTTTAATTTTATTTCTACTTTATTTAACATTGTTACCATTTAATGTTAAATTAACATCAAATTAATATCATTACAAAAGCTCAAAAACGCAATTACAATTCTGTAACAAGTAAGATTGTGACAATAAATAAATTATGATTTGTCATACCAAATCATGGTCATAACACTCTGGTATTGAATCTCCAAGAAAAGTCACCTAAAATATTTTAAAATCATTTAATTAAACTTTTAATTTAATTTAATTATATAGGTGGATCCCCGGGATGCACGTACACAGCCAAATAAATATCCAATTTATTGGTGAAATTCGGAACACTTCCCATTATGCAATTTTTTTTAATCATGGGGAATTCAAATGCAAAAATTTTGAATAATTTTGCGGAAAGTGCTCCGAATTTTTAATTTGACCAATAAGTTTTCCTTTATATTGTATAAGTAAATGAGTAATTTAAAAATGTAATGTAAATCTCACAGGCACATCAATTGGTGAGTTCTCTACAATTTCCGCAATGTAGGATCGACTCCTGAACTGCGGCGTCTAGAAACCAAGAAGGAAATCATGTCAGAATGGTAAATTGAGAATTTCAAAGACGCGGTCCAATTCCACTTCACCTCATCGTTGACATCAGTGATGACGATGGTGACTTCCGTAGTGACAGACGGCCGCGGTCGACCTTTGCTTTGTTCAGTGGCCTACATGAAGTCAATCAGAACTCTATAGAGCATTTCCCTTTGCTTCCTCCATTAACACAAACATTCAATTCATCCAAATTCCAATTCTCAACTTTAAACATCCAATTCATCCAAATCCCTATTCTCAACTTTAAACATCTCATGTCAAGTCAAGTCAGGCAATATGTCTAATGTATCTCTTTATACAAAAGCATGTTTGATATAAAATGCTTATATCAAATGTGTAAATAAGCTTATATATGAAATTGTATTTGAATGTAATTTAATGGAAGCAACCGCAAATGGAAAATTTAATTGTAAACTGGTCCAATAATTCTTGGAATTGATTTGAGGAATCTGCGAGAATGTGTCTGTCGGTGATAAAAATGCTAACTTACGACAATCTGAAGAATGTATGATCCGCCGCGAGCATCTTCGCGGTCAAGAGTGGATTTGGTGAAAACAGATCCGGTGACTCGATCAACTCCAAACATTTGATTCTCGTTGAGCAGCGAGTACAAAATCTCATTGTTCACTCCGCGATCCCCATCAACGGCTCGAACTGCATTGGAAAGGAACACAACAGCGATTGTGGTCAAAATTGAAGACCAAAAGTTCAAGAAAATGAGATTCTCAATAAAATGAGATTTTGTTCCAATTCCCTCCTTTGATTTAAATGATTCTTAAGAATCAAAATTGAGGAAACTACTGTTTCTAACTGATTCTCTTAAAAATTCTTAAAAATTTTTTAAAATTCTTTAAAATTCCATAAAATGGTTAAAAAATCATTGAGATTTTACCTTGAAGAACGTGCGTTCCTTTTTCTACATCCTCTTTAATTCGCGTCACAGGAGGAACATAAACAAACTCAGGCGGCCGATCCTCCACGTCTTCCACTTGAACCAAAACGGCTGCCGTGGCCGTATTCTTTAATTTTAAATTATAATTTTATTAAAGATTTCCATTCAGTAACTTAGATTCCTTATCATTAAAGGGTGAATTGTACAAGTTTGAATTACTTGTCCTGTGTTTGCCCTGTCAATGGCCAAAATCCTGAGTTGGTAAAGGAACTTCCTTTCGTAGTCCAAGGAAGAGACGAGTTTGAGAACTCCTTGGCCATTCGACGTGGAGACGGTGAACAAACCTTCGTCTCCAACGTCAGTTTGCAATTTGTACACGACCTTGTTTATCAAATAAACAATATACATAATTAAGTATGACGAAACGTAAATTAAGAAAAATTACTAATAATACATACTTAATTTGCTAATGATAATGCTAATCTTTAATTTCAATTATTTAATTAGTGTTTAGCTTACTTGACCATAAGGACCTTCATCGCGATCCGTGGCTTCAAAACTGGCTAGCACTCTTGGGACAGGACTATTTTCTTCTACTTTAATGGTTGACTGATATGGGCGAAATATTGGCCTAGTTAATACAGACTTGAATGCAATTACTCATTCCAAATTATTATTATAAGTTAAACTAAAAGTGAATAAAATTCGATCAATTCAACAGATTAATGAAGGAAATTATTAAAGTAATTAGAATGTTGTTCTGAACTTACGGGTTATCATTAACATCTTCGACTAATAAGAGGAGACTTTGAGTTACGAAACTGCCATCAGTTAATCGCCCATCTGTCAGAGTCACCACGAGCATAAACTCATCTTCGACCTACACAGGAAGACCAGAAAGGAAACTTTGACACTTGGAATCTTTAGAGTTAATGACTTGGAAAAGAACCATAAGGCGAACCAAAAGAAATAAACACACGGAACAAATTAATTGCCAATTAATGATTTTAAAATGTCCTAAACATTCTTTAAATCCTCCCACCACTTCCTAATTAAGTGTGGGAAAAGCTCTCTTATTTAAAAATGGTCATTTCCTATTCAAAAATCTTCTCATCACGAAATTCACCGAATTTGGACTGACACGTTCTTTCTTTCACTTCCAAGCCCATCCGGCTCATTAAGAGAAAATCATTAAATTACCCAATTTCAATTTCCGGCTCTTTTGACACTTAACTTAATGTAAATTCCTTTTACTCGAGTAAATGCCATTGCCATTATTAGTTAAATGCCTTTTACATGAGTTAAATCATGAGTTAAATGTTAAAAGCGTGAAGGAGTTAAAGAGGATTTTCAAGGGGTTGTTGAATTGAGAAAAAACCGGTGGAAGTCCAGCGAGATAATTTTGGCAACTCATTCGGAAGATATAAAAAAAAGGTGATCGGATGGATGTACAATTACATGTGCGATTTCTCGTAGGGTTTCCTCCAACTCCCCAATTTCCCATTTTCTCATCTCTTGTGAGTTGTGAGAGGATTGCGGGGATTCTTTTCCCTTGGGAAAAAAGAGATAGAAAAGGACTTTCGGCCAAACGTCCAATTCCTCAACGTTTCTCAATGGGGAGGTCGTTAAGGACAAATTCGCGTTCCGCCTCAACTTCACAATGAGAATTCTCTTTTCAGTTTCAATGGGCTCTTCGATAGTTTGGAAGAAACAGCGTGAAGAATTCAAAATCTCCCACAAAACTCAACACTTCCACAGTTACCATTCACGTCTTTGTGTACACCAGTATAACTCAGACTTCCAACGATCATTTCCCCGTTAAAAAATAAATGAGCTCATAAAGACATTCATGAGCAACATTTTGACAAAAATCCATTAAAATTAAAATATAATAATATAATATAATATAATTAAAATTAATTGAAATTTGTCATATTGAATTAAGTTTCTTATTTATTTAATAATTGATTTAAATTAAATATATGTTAATTGCAAAGTAAGGATCAGCATAAAATCCAAGGAGCCTTCTAAATAAACCTTAACGCCGTTCGATTTATTGAAATGATTAAATTATAAATTTAATTAATTAATTATTTAATTTTATATTTCAGTCTCATAAATAAAACGTATGTCATGAAGGCTCATGATGGAGGCTCCTTGGATTTTATTCTACTATTCCTAAAGTTTAACGTATAAAATAAAATATACTAATTAATATTAATTTATTTTAATATTAATAATAAGCATACTAATATTAATTGTTCCTTAATCAGCTTTCATGCAGAAGAATGTTCAAAATGAAGTTTAAATTAAGTTTTACCTCTCTGTCGAGTTCTTTCTTAAGATAAATGTTTGCTTCGTCCGTCCCGAGGTTTTCAACCCTGAGTAGCTCATTGGCGATTTGACCTCTGAGAGCGAAAGTGAGCGGGTCGTCGTCGGGGTCATAGCCCTTGAGTCTGTAAATGAGCGTCCCCACCGGAGTGTCGGGACCTTCTTTGAGTCTGAGCACAATTTCCGATTGGCCCTCGCTCAGGACGAACTGCGGTGGTCGATTGTTCACATTCTGTCCTTCTCCACTGACCAGGAGACGAAGAAGGAAGAATAACAAACAAAACCGCCGGCCCACCATGGCGAATTCCTTCACTTCTTCCGGACGCCGAAATTGACCATGACGTCTTCCTCAGCCTCACTGCGGATCTTCAATCACGATCTATGATCATTTCTACAAAAAATAAATTTCATCATTTTTAATTACATCTAACTAAACTTTAGCTAAACTAAACTTCTAAACTTAAATTTTTAGCATTAAATTAATCTCAACTATTCTAATTTTGGCATAAATTAGATTAATCACTAATTGTATCTTATGTATTTAATTGTAATTATTGCTTATATAAACGAATTTGTTAGTTATTGAATATAACAAAAAAAGTTATTAACTCTCTAAATTGTGATTTTTAGGGGTGAATTGTAACATTTCTATTTGACGTCTATGGAAAGAATTTACGATTAATATTTTGGATAATTGAAATGTTTAAAATGACAAAAGATGACAATGCAAATTGTTCAAATTCTATTAATGTTTAAATAAATTACAATTTTTCAATTTCAATTTCAATTGCATTTTTCATAATTCTGCTCATCATGGTGCATCAAGTAGAAAAGTGGAAAAAGTCCAAACGTTGCGAATTGAAAAGTAATTAGAAATGAGGTTTGAACTCAATTATCTCGTTACTTTATAATTCATTGTATGCGAAAATGCGAATCTCCATTTCAACTACATAAAAAGTGAATGACTGAGGAGAAGATGAGTGTTTTTGTTCTTGACATAAAATGAGCATGTGGCTGAACAGAAGCAAACAAAGATGATCATCATCATTCTCAATGACTTGATGTGCAATTAAAACGTCTTTTCAATTTCTCCTTCACATTTCTACAATTTCCATTAAGATCTTGGCCAGATTTCTCATTTACTCTATTTTTCTTCTTATTTGCACTCACACAGCATGTACTGTATATTTGCACTCGTATACTCAGTAAGCTTTTAATCCTTCAACTTGTGTGCAAAAAGACCCAATTTCTCTGTTTAAACTCATTTTTCTCATTAAGGTTTTTAGTTAATAAAAAAAACTTGAGGGTTTTCTTAGTTTTCTACTTTTAAAAAATTGTCTAAAAATGGAGTAAAAATGGAAAAATGTTTTTTGTAAAAATGGAGCAACGAAGAGCAAACGCGGATTGAAAACAAAATAATTCACATAACTCACGACATTCTCATCTTTCACAAAATCACAATTACGCTCAGAATCCTTCGCTGGCTCTTGTATGAGAAACCTTTCTGAGTATAATTACATATAATTAAATGGAAATGATGGAAGTTCCGTTGATATCATTTTCAAAATTGCTTCACATTTTCCTCCATAATGCCCAAACTCATAATCACCTGAATCATCATCAAACCTTGCTTTCTGTGTTAATCTTTGCTTTTATTTAATCTTCGCTAAAAAAAATTAGAAAAATTCGTGTTTGAGTCTGAGAAACTTTTTTAGTACAGTTATCCCATGTTTGTTTACACACGTAATAATGATCATAATAAATAAATAAACTTTTAAAGCGCAAATATTTGAATTAATATAACAAAATAAAAGTGTTTCAATTATATTCAAAGTAAGATATGCTATATTTCAAAGAATGTTAATTTTCACTAAAGGTGAAATTAAAAATCTTATAGGTAAATCTTTATCACAAATCTATGCAAAAATCTTCACAAATCTTTAGAAAAAATTATGTAAAAAGCAGGAAAAATTCCCAACCACATTTGAATTCGTCTTCAATTAAAATAATTTAAATAAAAATGGGAATGACACGAAGTGCGACAAACCGAGTGAACATTTAGATCCAGAAAACGACTTGTGAGAATGAAGACAAATTCCTTTGAGTGAAATTCCCACTCCTGACTGTGTGGTCAATTGGTCATGTTTTTACACCTTTCTCATTCCGCAACTGTTTCTCTTAATTCATATTTAACTCCTATGCAAATCCAACGATTCCAAGTTGTATAAAAAGTCTGCGGTTGAGTTTTCATACTTAACTTCACTTTCACTTTCCTCTGATGGTTCATCTGTAAATTCATCGATTGAGACATTTTATAATTAAATAGAACACCAGCGGGGAAGCTCAGGACACTCGGGAATTTATCCAATTAATAACTCATTGTGTTCGAACCCTTCTTGTATTTAACATTTTAACTAACTATTTAACGTTGTAACTATGAACACAATGCATTATCACAACTCTATAGCAATAAAAAATATCTATAAGCATATAGGTAATTATAAGCAGAGAATTACATTTTCAATGCACAACTATAGGAAAATTCTGATTTAGTAAATTAACTATATTGTATTTAAGTATATTAGGAGTGAAAAAGTCAGTGGACAAAAGCAACGCTACTGGTGAATAATTTGATAATGAGAAATTGATCAATTTCCTCGCCATTTAAGGCACGCGGTTTATTGAAAAAAGAAATTCGGACTCCTCGCCATGTGGATGATTAGGTCTAATTGAACTCCTAACGTTTCCTGGCAACAAAAGCCGAACCTCCACGATCACCATTTAGACACGTGAGAGCAAAAAAGACCAAATGACTCAATTAACTCTTTTCTATAAATACGGGCCATTTGTCCTTTTTTGAACTTAATGGATCCATTTGAGTCGTTTGACAATCCTTCTTTTCTTTCTTAATTCCTTCCACAAACTTTCTGATAAATTATTTTTTATTTATTTATTTTACTCAGATTGTTCACGAGGAATTGTACAAGCAACCCCGACAAAAAGAAACTCAAAAATAAGAAACTTAAATAATAATCCACCCTTATTATAAGTCATTATTGAACCCTTTATCTCTTGACACTTGCTATTAATCAAAGACTTTAATTGAGAGAAACTTGTAATTTTTGTCTCACTCAACTCTATAGGTCCACAGAGCTAATCGTTGTTAACATTGTTAATCCACATTTGTTAATCGTATAATGAATATGATAAATATAAATATAATTACAAATTCAATTAGCCTATCGTCAATTTGATAAATGAAGAAAATGGGCATAAAATGCAAACGACGTTAGATTAAAATGAGCATTTCGTTATTTCATTAGCTCGATAATAATTGTGTAAAGGGGTTTTTCTAAACAGAAGCAAGTAAAGAGGCCGTGTGAAAAGCCCAGAAGAAATCGATTGGAGACGATGATGCAAAAACACAAGAAACTCTTCGGTTCTGTTCCTTTTCCATACATTTTCTTTGACATCGAGAAGATTCTGAGGCGGAGGAAGGCCAAGATTGGCGAAGTCTGCGGAGACTCGAAGACACAAGACCGCCGAAAAACTCGCCAAAATGAAAGCAACGGCATAAACTCGCATAGACAAGAGGAACGTAATCGCCGTTTTGACCAAGCCTTGAGTCAAAGTTGAAAAGGACGCCAATTAGGAGAAATGAAAAACACCCGCGCGCCATTAACACTTGGATTGGACTTTATATGCTTTTCTTTTATTTAAATAATTAACTTACAATTAAACGACTATGAACTTTGTTGTATTCGGTTTATGCTATACTACAGTTTGGCATTAAGTAGATAGTAAATATAACATTAGCAGCGAAATTCATTGTCAGCAGTAATAGTACCTAAGTATGTATTTATAACTCAGTACAAATATATTTAATGTGTATTTTTGATAAATTTGTATGTATTTTAAAGTAAATACATAACTATTAGTATATATTTTCAAGGGATCATTGTACAAGAATACCTATGTTTGAAATGAAATAACCTTAATTAGAACAAAGATGCGGAGATATAGTCCATCATTACTTGAATAGGTTGAAAGACCTTAAAGACACATCTCGACCGTTAAGTTCTTCACATTATACACCCAATTAGACCTTTGGGAATGTTTTTGAAAAAACCCTTTCAATCTTCCCGCCTGCTTAACATTCATCGTGCTCAATTCCTCCTTTTATTCTCTCGTCACTTTTTTGAGTTCAATTTCCTCCTTCTTTTAATAACATGAAATTAAATCATAAATCAATTTCCTCTCCCACTTAAATCTCTTCCTTATATAGCATTTACTTTTCTACAATCATGTCAATTACTCATGCATACAAGATCTTACTATTTAAGCTATCATACAGATTTTCTATAGTAGTGTACATTCATCTAATACATCTAATACTGTAATATATATCTAATATATAAAGTATCAAGGTAAGACATACAAGAAATGTGGAAGTGTGTGTAAAAGAAATAGAGAAATGTGTATATGAGAAATATAGTAGGGGATATTAGTCGGATTAAGAACTTTGGAATTCATGGAGATCCTTTTCACTTCATCTCGTACATGTGTTTAAGCTGAGTAATTTGACTGTCAGGGGAAGGGAGGACAAAGGAGAAGTGAAATACAGGCAAAGCACAGTTAGCTTAACTACATGTTTAATTTAAGGTCTCAAATCTCCTGTTGGGCCAAAAAGGCTCATTATGAACATCGTCAAACTGTTCTTTTTCATCTTCCCCACCCTCCTGAGTCCACACGGGTTCTGTTCATTCAAATATAAAATCACTTTGACAAAGTGAGGAACTCGAGAGGAAGCCCAAGACTCAAGAGAACTCACAACAATCAAATACAAGATTAATACGCTTCAGTTTATTCTTTCATTATATGCAATTTCCTTATTTAGCTACTGTGCTTGAGCTTATATATTATATAGGTGATCTCCCGCTTGTATCTTTTGTATGTATATGGCTGAGTGTGTAAATGAAAAACACTACAAGAGTGATACTTATATACCGCGGAGTATATAAGTATTGTGTTATATAAAGTTAGCTTGTGTTAAGTATTGTGTTTAGCATAAGTAGCGTGATATACTTAGGTAATATAATGTGGTGCTCTGTGTGACAGTGACTTACAAATCTCTTGAGATCCGCTTTTATCTATGTAGGTTTCATGTCAAATGACTCACTTTGCTCAATTTACACTCATAAGTCTTGACTCGGCTGCGAATTCATAGTAAAATCCCTTTTTCATGGGAAAAATAAGGTGTGAAAAGAGAATTAGAATGGGGATCTTAAAAAATCATATAGCACGCGGAATTGTAAGATTCATATGGCAGTAAAAGGGGTTCATGGTGGTATGAGATTCATATGGCGGCCCGTTTGAATATCAATTTTAATATCAAATGAGGATTTTTCTTCTTCCTTGAAAAATGGGGAGATTTGAGGTTTAGATATTATTTGAGTGAATTGGAGGAGTTGACGAAGTGCATCTGGAGCAGGTGGAGGAAACAACGGTGAATTCCATTCAAACTCCAATTTCGACGAATCATAGCATGAAATTTGTCTCCAACTTCCTTCTCTTTCATTCAAACACTCAAAAGTGTTCTCTTAATGCTCACAGATCTTCCTGTAAGATCTCTTTGTACATTTCCTTATAAGATTTCCTATTACAGATCTTTCCTCTGCGGTTTTCTACCAAAAGGTTAAGGGCACATTTCACTCACGATCAACACAGATCGAATAAAATAACATTATAATCATAAAAAATTCATTTTGCAAAAATAATATTTATGAGCTAGAAAATTGCAAAAAATGAAATTAATTTAGTAGAAAATTACAGTGATATATCTATTTAGTAAAATAATAAAAACATTTATATTCAAATAACCCAATTACAACTAAATTTTAGGGTACTTTAAATGTTAATTAAAAACCATTAGTATGAACAATCTATTACAATATTGTGTAGTTTTATGTCTTTTAACGCTATAATGCTTTATACAGAGTTTAGCTATTTTTTCTCAGTTGCCGAGAAAGAAAGGAAGATTTGGCTAATAAATGCAAACAAGTTTGAGCAAATGGTCTAAGCGTTCCATTTAGTGCATTTGATGTATTTAATTACCAAGAACATCTCTTAATTTACCATTAACATCAAATATCATTCCTTTAAACCTCGGGGAATTGAAATCAAGAAGGGAAATGAAAATAGGAAAATTATAATTTAGGTCGCGGAAACTTTCTATAGCGGTAAGAAAGATTCGTAAAAATTAAGCTTACAACCTTTTGATTCTCTTCTCATAAAATCCTTATAAACATGACATTTATGCGAGCACAATAAAGGGAACATGAAGATGCACAAGCAGCATATATGTAAGAACTAAGAATACGAAGAATATAAAGACTATGGAGCATATATGAAGCATGTGAGCATGTCATATATGAGAGTATGAAGAATATTCAGCATATTTAGCATATGAAGATTATGAAGAATTGTGTATGATGAACCTCACGAGAGTTTCAAAGAACTCATAGTAGAGATTAAAAACGTGGCATCTCATTTTTGTAGTTGAGTGGTTTCGGTTGTGGTCTCTTTGTTCTCTCATTAAACTTCCACATCTCCACACGAGACTCGAAAGGCATTTCTTTACAAATGCCAAGTTTAAATGTCTTGCAAAAGTCTTATGGCAAAAGTCTCATTGCATCTTGAGTTTCTTCTTTGGTTGTTCTTAATAAAATACAATTCTTAATGTAAAATACAAAGTTCAACTGTCACTGGTTCATCATCAAATTAGCACTTTGTGAGTTTGAGTGAATATATGGGTTGAGAATTGTGAGATTCAAACGCCACTTGAGACTTTTGTGTTCAAGAGTTGAATCTCCAACTTGAAGAGAAGGAAAGACAGGAATTGTCTTTGTTCTAAACCTTGAGCGTAGATTGCCGTGGATGAGTCGGAAGAAATTCAAGCCCGCATGCCATAATTACATGAAATTATGAAAGAATAACGGACTTCATCATGGAACTTTCTTCTTCCTATTCTACTAACAATTTACAATTTGTACGAGAACTAGTAGACATACAGATTCCCTATACATAATATAGGAAACATGATGGAATTGGCTCTCTCTCGTGGAGTTGAAGAAGATATAGCGTGCGAAGCCGAGTAAATTCGCCACACTCAATTTCAACTCCTATTTGAACAATATGCTCATTATGACATTTAAACTTCATCTCTTGCACCAATTTCTCTCCATGCAGTTCTGTGAGATAGGAAGTCTCCGTGCATTAAACTCTACTTTATTTGCTGTACATTCTTCTATGGTTTACAGCAACTTTAATTTTTAATTTCTTCATTATGTTGAAAGTAAAAAATATCATTTTGTTATTAATTTTTATACCGGGATATAGCTGTATAGATTTTTAAAAGATGAAGCATTTGGACAATCTAACGAATAAAAATTTTGATTATTATTTAAACGTCCGCACCCTTAAATATTTAAAATTGACAGTTAATCACATTACGGTTTCTCCTGTAAATAACTCGAACGTGTTGATAAATGAACAAATTCCTCATTTGGAAGGAGAGGAACAAAAAGCGCGAAAAGGAGCTCCTGTGAGCTCAAGACATGAAAAAATGATTAAATATGTACGAAGATCCTGTACTTTGCCAAAAAGAAGATTTGACTTCATCTTTAAGTCAATAATTGAAAATTGGCAATTAATCAATAGGACCATTAATAGCCTCATGAATCTCTTCAGACTCGAAATGGGCAAAGGAGCCGATGGGGAATTGAAGACTCACGTTTGCACATCAACTTCTCAACATCATCCCTTTAATTCATTCCTCAGCTCTTTTTCATTTTTCAAAACTCTCAGCATCAAAAGTATACTTTGGATGAGATTCATGAACATGAGAATCTATTAAGATCTTAAATCTTTTTACTCAAAAGATGAACCATGAAAGAGTATGCCAATACATTATATCAATACCAATGTCTTAGTCTTTATAGCTTAAGTATAAGTATATGGGAAGATTTACCTTTTAATACCTTCACTTTTCCCTTATTACATATAAAAACTTTCATAATCTTTAAAGTTTTTAAATCTCCAAACGGGTTTGATAAATAAAGTTGCAAATTCCGTGCGTAGTTAATTATTCAGTATCTCATACACCCAATGAACGTTTTTTTTGCTCCCGCTTTAAACATTTTATTATTTTTTGTACCCTTCAAATTCTTATTGAATTCATAATGTTCAATTCATAACATAGTGAATTCATAAAGTTCATCTCATTTAACGAACACTGTACTCTGAGATACACATGTTTATCCTTATCAGATCTTTAGCATAAAAAATTTGCACGTTTATAAAAATGATGATTCAAGTTTTTAATATTTTTTAATAAGTTCAATAGATTATTCTAAACTTCTTTAAAAGGCAATTGCTCCTTAAAAAGTTCTTGAACAGAATGTTAAAACTTATGTTTAAAGTCTTTAATTCTAATATAAAAGGATATAAAAAGTATGTTTAATTAAAACATTATTGTTTTTTATGAACCCGAGTTTCATTTCCTTGATTTTTTCAATGAATTGATCACATGGGATATTGAACTCTGAGTTATTCCATTGACTCGAATGATTTCCATCGGAAGTTCTTGATGTTGTTGATCTTCAATGTGTTCGCAACTCATTTTTCGCCAAGCTCACAACGTGTAATTTGGCGGAGGGAAGATGAGGGGAATTAAAATGCAAAGTCAAGTTTACAAGATCATAAATTTCCTCATTTCCTTTCAATCTGGTCGGAACTCCTCCATTCATCACACTTTGAGAAATCATAGACACAAGTAATTCCCATTCTTTGCATAGCATAATAGCATAACAAGCAGCATCGTAGTTAAGCACGCAAGCAAGTCAAGTAGGAAATGAAGATGTGGTGGAAATTGACGTAGACTTTATTAAAAACTTGATCTTGGCTCTTTTCTCCCGTTCGGATGCTCACCCATGATTAGCCAAATCTCCTAATCATCTCCTCTAAAGTAGAATTCATAGAAATCCGAACCAATTTTTGTTACATGTTACTTGTGACACCATTTGAAATTGTATGAGAATCAAGTGACATGTAACAAAAAATAGGTTCGGATTTCAATGAATTCTACTTTAATCCATGTAATAAAAATCTCAGTACTCTGACAGATTCGTATAAAAAACGGAATTGTTCTTCACACGCCCAAATCACCTTTTTTACACCTTCATTAAAACCTCTTTATTTAATCTCATTTATTTATGCACAAAAATCACTGTGATTTTTTGCAAAATCACGATTCTTTAACTAAAGATAAATCCAAATACAAAATTTGTAAGAAAATTCTTTTTATTCATTCTGTATCTTAAAGTAATTTAAATGTACTGGTAATTTAAATACCCCAAAAAATTAAATGGATAGATAAATTAAATTGTAAAGAAAATGGTTTTGTTTACAAAAGGCAATTTTATTTAAGAATTTCACCAAAAAGGGAATTTAAATGAAAAGAATGAAAAGGGCGAATTTTTGTTTATTAGCGTAACTTTAAGAAGAATCTCAAGCAGGAACTTCAAGTCACAATGGGACATTTAAATCCAACATTAAATAAAATACTTTATAATAATAATATTCAATAGAAGAAGAGGGAGAGAAAGAGAAGTGTGGAGAATCTGCCCATTAGAATTCATATTCTTCCATATAATGGAGATACTCTTGGGCTTAATTTCCCTCTGAGATCTCCTTTACAAATGCAAACATCCATTAGAATTCCTTACACTTTTGATATTCAATTCAATTGTGAATTTGGGATGAATGAGGTTTAAATGAAGTTGAGAGAAAATGTTTCTTTTGGGATTCATTGGGGCGCAAAGACACACACACACACACACACTCAACACACAACAGACTCGATCCACTCAATGCAACTTCATTGACTCTTTGTGTAGCGTCTTCTTATTTTCCTATCACCTCAATGCTAATGCTCCACTCGACTTGTGCATATTTACCAGGGGGTAATATTGGTATAATAAGTGTAAGGGATCTCTCACATGGAAGATCTTTTCATTATTTATATGGAACATCTCTGTATCAAATGTAAGATCTTAATATCAAAATGAAAGACATTGCGTACAAAAGTATATAAAAATTTGTAATAAATATCTGTAGTATACATTATCTTGCATGGCAAATTGTAAGAATTAAATCATGCAAATGTGTTTGAAGAATCCCCCAAAGTCTCTTCACATATGAATGATCTTAATGTTAGAGGTGGAAAAGAGAAATCCTTCATGAGTTTAATCCCTCGGGATGAATCCAATTAACAAGATGAAAATGACCTACAATGCGCTCTGACTATTTACATATTCTCAATCATCCCACTAAACACTCACAATTTATTAAATCAACTCTCACAACTCTAAATTGCAAGTTCAATTGCAAATTCACATTTGCCATATACATGTGCTTGAAATTTAGCACACAAGTAGAGTCAATATGAATAATTACTATTTATAATGCACTATATTGTATATACTGCTTCTACTGAATATCTGTGCAAAATATGCACAGAATTCTCTATAATTATTAAACAAATAATAATTGGCAAAAGGATATTCAAGCACATGTATTAAATGCTTTTGATTAAGTTCAACAAATTAATGTCAATTTAATATAATTTATTAGTAAATTAATCACTTAAGTATTTAAATTAATATGTACTTTTATATACACAGTAGTTTTATGCACTTTGTATTGCGGTATACTAAAGTATGTACATTATAATTTATAATATTGTGGACGGTTTAAGTATGATGGAGGATCTCCGTGGAAGTGTCTGTAATTAAGATTTAAATAGCTAATTATTAGAAACGGTGCACAAATAACTGTCATGTTCATTTTTAAAAGGGATTATGTCCTTATGGATATTAAGGTGCGGGGATTGGATGTTGTTATCAAAGCCAGTTGGATGGTAATTAAGACTTTTATCCCCTTCTTGAGATTGATGAATTAAGGAATGACAAATTTGGAATCGGGTGGAGCGAATGAAAATGAAGGAATTCGCCGTTTCTCCTTTTAATTCTCCTTCAAGATATTTGGCCAACAAGTTAATAATTACAAAATATTGTAATTAGTCTTTCATGAACGACAAGACACCGTTAGAAAAGCGCGAGGGAATTCAATTAGCGCATCTAACAACTCATTTAGTCTCTCAACACCATGGAAAAATTATAAGTATATTAACAATAAGCAAGATATAAATATAATAGAGTATACCATAGAGAACTGATACATACAGTATACAGTGTACTTCAGTACACTGTATGAATAACAACTTATAAAAATGTAATAACTTAATATTAATAAAGAGCCTTTGGCATATTACTTTACTTAATGTTCACACTATAGTATCCCATTCCTCATTATTTTGGCTTATGCTCTTAAAAATAATCCTCATCCGTCTCAATTGCGAAGGCAAAGAAGTGAAACTTTGAGTGTTTGGAAGCGTCGAAGGTTCAAACAAAAGAACTTTTTAATTACAAATTGCCAAATTCTTTGCCTACTCTTCCGCAACTCAAATACTCGAAGGATTTAAACAAGGGTTTAATATGAAAAATGAAATCCATCGAACTAATGAAAAAAAGTTACGTGATCATTAAGGAATTGTAAAATCTCGATTCTCAAAACGCTTAATGCCAAAAAGTCATATCTTTTTATTCATCTCATTGTTTATTCAATCGACCGTCTCCTAAAACACTCACACTCATTCACAATTCTTCATACCAAAAAATTAATGATCTTTTTTCTTGTATTTTCATTTTATAATTTCATTTTTCCAATAACCCCAAGAGAAAGTCAATTATAATGAAAAAGGTAATTAATTAGAAAAATTTGAGATTTTTTAAATATTTTTTCACAATGTATATTTTTTACATGACGTGTATTCTTTACGGTTGCATACATACCATTATATTATATACGCCGCGTTGAAGAACCAAAAGTTTAAGCTAAAGAGAACAATACGCTATAGAATATAATAGTGAAACAAAGTCAACAGGATCATTTGTCTCTTTTAATTTTCCCACAGCTTTGAACATGAGTGATTTTTTGAGAAAATCGCAGGGACGGGGAGAAGAGCGAAGGATCCAAAAGGAGTTTTTTTATTGGGTTGAGACGAGGCGAGTAATTCGAATCAAATTGGCACCACGTGGAGATCCGAATTTTTCAATCGTTTTTCTCACGTGTATGAATGTAAGTTCTCTCGGAAGTGAATTTCTCAAAAACAACATCAAGCAGCTACTTTGAATGTATTTGGGCTTTTGAATCCCTGCGAGACATTTCTAGATTGTTTGATGATGAACCATGGGGGATAATGAGATTAGCCTAGAAAACACACTCAAAAGCCCATGTGATGACTCGCCATGGTGCAGAACTCAATTGGTCTTCAACCCGAATTCAAAAGACACAAACAGCGTTGTTCAATTCAATTTCAATCTTCACAACGTTCATGTTTTAACGTTCAAATCTGATGGATTTTGATGGAGCGGAGAATTTGATGGGCGAAGATTTTGGTGGGCGGAGGTGGAAAATTCCAAATCACTCATTTTCTCAATTAATATTCCCTTGAGAAATGACGAGAGATGACGAGGTCTACTTTTAAAATGTGATGGCAAATCTAACTAATCATCTCGGACTTTATTAGAATCGAGGAGTCAAAGGTTTCCATACATTGAAAGCATTAAGATTGGAAGCATAGTAAAGCATAGGAATTATTAAATCGAGAGTTAAACAAGGAGTAAGATGATGGAATAGATGAATAATTCAATTGAGTTTGTTCAAAAGTCGTGAGGTGAAGGTGAATGCCGACTTTTCATCTTTCAATCAAATCCCTCTGGAAAGATCTCTCCAAGGATCTTTAATGAGCCTGATTTAAATTAATATGATTAAGATCAAACTCTTTTCTCCAATCAATCTTTGATAAATCATGCTAAGACTGGGTTAATCAAATCACCAAGTTACAATTTTTTATATCAATTTTATATCAAATCAATTATTCTTTTCTCACTTTGTTTGAAAGTATAAGCAAAGTATAGCTAAAGCATTATAGTTAACATTAAGCTATATAGCATAAGCTTTATGGGATTCTTTTGTATTTTTTATTAGCAATATTTTATTTATTAGCAATTTTTGAAAATTGGGATTTTCATTTTTTATAATAATCAATAATTACGATTTATTTTCATTTCCACTTTTATTGAATGAAAGCCAATGAAACTATAGAAAGGGAATTTGGTGAATTTTAGCAAATTTTTCATTTTGGGCATATAACGGTCAATGGCGTGATGTTCTTATAGACCAAATAAATACATTAATACATTCTGCGTTTTCTGAGTCATTTGGTATAATAAATTGTAATGTAAAGTGTCATGTCATGTATTGGGTATATTCTACTTGGATTGAGATCCATATTTGGGAAATGTAATGTTCAACTCATGAGTGACATGAGATTCGAAGCTCGAAAATCCCCTTCTTTTTCTCCTTTCTTTTGCCCTATTTCTCACCTTTTGAGTTTTAAAGAATCCTCAAAGGTTCGATGGGTTGAGTGCAACATGAAAAGTCGAAGATGAAAGCTCCATTGGGATGAAAGGGAAACTGCGCTTAATACTTTTCAACAATCACCCACACACTTCACATCTCCATTCACAAGCATATATACTCAAATTCTCAATAATGACTCACAATCTCCCAATAATGCCTCAACCCATAGAGTTACATACATTTTGAGCTCAATCATGTATTTTCTTTTTATTTATTATTATGAATTAGATGTTTCTTTCAAAATGAAACAATTTTTGAGAAGAGAACAAAATTGTCACCGAATTTTTGACAAAGTTTCTCTTCTTCGTTAAGCCAATGGCATTAAGCTATATAGAAGAGCATTATTAAATTTCTAAAATATTTAACTTTATTACTCCTATTTTTTCTACAGCTCATGAGATCTCGAATGTTAAAAGTCTTATTAAAAGTCCTTTGGGTGAGTGACCTTTAAATCCCCATAATTAACCTTAACTGAGAATTTTATATAGTAGTTAGCTACCTAGCTAGCAATTTGCTAACAATAGTTACCTAAATACTAGGAAGTTCTCTAACGTTAAATATTCTGAAGTTTTCCTAAGCTCTGACTTCTGACGCTGAGTATAGGAAGTTGGCATTTTTTTCACATGTGTGAGATGGTTAATTGCGCGACACTTGAGGATGAGGTAGATGTGGGCGATGCGGGCAGCGGCGTCTTCCGCACCTGTAATTGCTTGCTGCACAGAGGCACACAGGTGAGGAATATGAGAAGAATACTAATAGCATAGGAATCTTCCATTGTTCTGTCAAATCAACTGTCAAAGTTTGAGTCAAATCTTCTCTTTAATCCTCCTTGAGAGATTTCATACATCACTCGGAAAGAACAACCGGCGTTAATTCCCCTTACATGACACAAGAAGACATTCCTCATCTAATTGCTTTAATTTGGCTTATTTATTAATATCCAATTAATATCTTTATTTTAAGATTCCAAACTATTTCTCCAGTAAATCTATCAGACAAAATAACATATTTAAATATAAAAATATTTTTTTGGAGTTAAGCTTAGTGAATTAATTTGAAAAGAAATGAAAAAATTTCAATTTTCTGAGATCTTTTTATAAATTTCCGAAAATTTCTCAATTGAAATAAAGATCAAAATGTAAAAAATAGGCTAAAAGTTGTTTTTTTATATTGACGGCATTGATGGATGATAAGAAGATAAAGTAAAGGATATTTCTCAAGATTTCAAGACGTCTTGATCTCCTTGTCCAAAGGAGAGTAATTTGAAAGGGGAATCTTCACGCCTTATTTCCTCCTCTACAATAGGAGACTCTTTACTAGGACGAGAGACCCAGATGTGTCCAAAGAGAGAGGATTCTCCTACTTAAAATACAACGCTTTTCTAATGCACATCTTCTTTCCATCTTCCCTTGTATCTTCTTATCGCGACCACGTCGGCGATCCTTCGCTTCCTCCATCATCCGCTTATGCTCAAAATTCAAATCTTCCCTTCACTTCAATATTTCACTTCAAGACACGCGGATCAACTATATTAACGCTATTACACCCAACAATAAGAAATTTCCCATATACGCCCAACATGCTTGTTAATCCCTTGCATAGCTTTTAAGCAATAGTGTTTTTAGTTTTATAAATGCTCCTCTATCATTTTCTATTTCTTTATTCCATTTATCGTTTTATAGAGACTTGAATGTGAGTTATTGTATTTGAGAAATGTAAAACACAAATCCGCTTTTTTACAAAGTCTAAGCTTAAATTAAACCTTAAGATCTTTATTTATTAAGAGTATTCTCAACAGAGTCAATTCGAAATCTTCTCTTGTTTTTACGATTAAAATAAAGTGAAATTCCTAATCGGATTTTCTCCTAACAGGTTTTCTAACCAAACAAATTTCCAATTTTGAAACAATTCGAAATAAGGGAAATGTCTGTTAATAGCTAATTATAGTTAACAGCTATGAATATCTAAAAAGCAAAGGAAAATTAAATAATTTAGTTTATCAGACTCATTTTAGTCATTCAATTCATAAAATAAAAAAGACGCAACTCACGTTACATTTTCTATTATTCTCTTAAGTACCAATGCAAGATATGCTTGCCATTAGAAGAGCTCATGAGAGTTAATACGAGAGTTATGAATATTGGAAAGAGAAAAGGAGATGTTTTCCATATTTGATTAATGATGTTTGGATGAGTTCGCGGTGTTTTGATATCAATTTCCTGACCCAGTTCCACCGACACCGCTCCTTCTTCTAATCCATCCATTCCATATAATATTCATCCATATAGGAAATTCTTATTGAGAATATTCAGAATGCCATTGCGTCCATGTGCACAAAAGGAGGAATGAGAAAGGCGTCGTTAATCAACTCTCATTAAAATGAGAGTAAATGGACGAAAGGGCTAACGAAGGGAAGAAAATGAAACTTCCTTTATTGTCCAACTCAAATGACTCGGAATTATCAAAAGTCTTTCCAATCACGTCCAATTCCCCTTACTCAGCTCACCAGAGAAAAATGACAAATGAAGTCTTAGAATTCCCATCACTCAAAACCTCTTCATTAAATCCCATACTCCGCTTATAAGAAACTAATGCAAACACGTATGTGTTCATTTTCAATTTCACCACTCTTTTAATCCTCTCATGTCATCTCATAAGCAGAAGAAAAAGTGAATTTCATCAATTGGATATACTTTTACTCTTCGCTCGCCTTTTTTCATCCCAATACAATTAACTTTTACAATCGAATTTTAATCATAAACCTCCTCATATTATATGCAAATGAGAATTCTAATATTTAAATTACCATTTGCAATTGCGCATCATGTGAAACTAATATTTAGCTAAATTCATATAAAGAACTTATTGACAGTTTAAAGAAATTTCGCAATTTGTAATAATTTGATACGCAAGTTTCAATTGTAGTTGTGATAAACTTAAAAGCGCTAAGTACGCTTATAAAAATGTAATGAAGATTATTAGATATGATGGTGCATGGGTAATCTAAATGTCAAATTTTTTGACTTGACATTCCCGAACTTTGACCCTTGACGTAATGGAAATGATGAATAAATGAGAAGCGAAGAGAGTTATTACACTAAATTAGGAACGAACGGACGTCTTCAATTTCCTCCTCGCATCACTCGCATGTGTAGCAACGGAAAAAGCAGCTAATAAGACACTTTAGAAGACTTTTAGAACGCCGAGTCTTAATAGGAACAAGTGAAGAACATTGGCGTGTTTACACGTTTTTTGTGTGCTAAAAAGCGCCGAGAACGCCGAGGAGAAGAGGAGAGGTGAGAGAATCGAGGAGATTTTGAGGAATTTCTCATTTCCTTTCCACTTCTCAAACTCACAGGTGAATGATGTGAAGAGGAAGTGAAGAAGAAGAAGAAGAGCAATTTAAAACATTTCAATTCACTTTTACATTACTTTTACTTCTTAAACGTACATATCTCATGATTCTCTTGTTAAGTCTTGTTCACATGTGTGAGGAAATTCGAGAGTGAAATGATTAGGAAGAATCATAAATAAAAAGAATTCTCGCATGTTCAAACAGTTAAAATGATCATTTGGTTCAATTTGAGTCTTTCGTTCTCCTCAATCACCTCATTTGCTTATTCGAAAACGAGTTGATCCATTTAAACTTCTTATTTATCATATGAAAATTCTTTTAAATTTTGACATTTTAAATTATAATATTAGTTATGGAATAAGATACTTCTCATCAAAACTTGCCTTCCTATATAATATTAAATAGTTTTTTTGACTTATATTCAATATCACATGGTACAATGTGAATACGCGCATTTGGGGAGTTTTGGGGAATTTGAGGGAGTTAAGAGGAGATTTTAAGTTGTTTGAGCTCAAGAATGTAAAAGAGTAATGTAATTTAATTTGGGTCCACGACCTTATGAAAAGGAAACTTTTACAACCGCGATTATCTTTCATGATACACTTTTGAGCCTGAGAGATTAAAGGACTAAAACTGAGGGAAAGACATGAATCATACAAATATCGCGTCAATCTCAAATCTCAATGTTCCTCTTCCTTTTCACAACTCAAATCTGAAATTTAAGGATTTTTACGAGGAATTTATTCATTAGCATTTCGCAGTATAATGAATTGCTTGCTAAATTAAGCTGAATATCATTAATTTATTAAATAATTTTTAGCAAATATATTCATGAAGTTTTATAGCTAAAAGTGGTAAAATATCGTATTTCAGGCAATGTTTAAATTATTTTTTTTACCTTTTTCCAAATACAACAATAGCATGTATTTCCTTGTCTAGAAAAATCCCCCTTTTCACACGTTTTCATCATTTACCCACAGACTGTCAACAATTGTGAAGATTTTCCTCCTGTCTTGTTTTCATTACTAGTTTCACATGCGTCTCATTTACTACACATGTTCAAAATCACAATGCGAATTTGCGCAAACCAAAAGGACAATAAGAATGTCACAAAGTATTGAAAGCTCTTTCTTCACTTTTCATATATTTATCATAGATATCATATAACTGATATTTAAAAAATAAAGGAAATGGGGGAAAAAAAATAACGTTTAAAAAGAATTTGTGAATTTAGGAAATATTGACAAATACATTCACACGTTACACACTAACAAGCGTTAAAGCATTTAAATAAATAGCTTTAAATTAAAATGTCAATTAAAAAATATTAGTAAGAATGTTTGTTTATAAAAAAATGGATTATTAAAAGTTTGTAAAAATTAAAACGTTATTTAAATTTGAGCAGTTGGTGAGTTTTTTGGGAGCCACACCTTCGTTTGTATTTACCTAGCGAAGGGGAGTTTAATGAGCTCGCAGGATGCACAAAGGCACTTGACAATGAACTCGAATGTAATCCATCAGCACAACACACAGTGGCGACTTGAGTCAACATGAGGATTCATAAATGAAAAATCATCCAACCCAAATAAACCAAAACATAAATCTCACAATTACACACAGACAAATCATAAAAAAGATTATAGATAAAAAAAGTCATAAAGTCATAGTAGGATAATCCTATGACTTTTGTTGTATGTATTCCTTCGTAATGAAGTCTCATAATGCTCTCACCTACGCGTTCATTCCGTTCGTGATTAAAAATTAAAGGAAGTTGTGCGGGGAGCATAATGCGAGCATATACATACTGATTGTGAGTAGAAGAATTAGAAACATCCACCTGGATATGGAAATGTAAAGAGATCACCAAAGCGTGGAAAAGGCCTTTATCCTTTCTAATTATACAACTTGGCAGATTCATCACCTCAATTCCATATTTATCATATACACAAATACAAATGTCGTAAATATGAAATTATACACATTGAATTTCATTTGGATGAGGCAAATGATTTCATTATTTCTTTTTTGATTTAGCTATTAAATATACTTACAATAGAGATATTAGAGGAAGAAAGAGCTCGACGTGTCGAGTGGGGAATTGAAAGAATTTGCCAAATTGTTGAATGTGCGTAAGGAATACGGCAATGTCACGGCAAACGGTACAGGGTTTAATTGGTGAGTCAAGGTTCCTTCAATTTGTATGAATAAGCCAGTGTGGGTTGAATTAGTGGAAGATGAGGGAAGCGGAGTGAAGAGACCGTAAATGCACTCCACCGTTCGCTTCCTCAAAACTCTCAATGAGAAGCGCGGAGGGCAATTACGCAACTCCTCAGGTAGGATAATTAGGAAAACAAATAAATAATATTTTTGCTCATTCTACAACGGAAAACAAAGAAGACCAATAAGACACACACAACCACCGGCAAATCCTCAAATCCACATAGCGAAAATAAATTCCCTCAAAAATTCTCCACATTTTTATTCGCTTATGATTCCTATACTTTTTCCTATACTTTTCAATACATTGTTATTATATTACATTGAATATCAAAAATGTATAATATTACAGGTAGGAAATGATAAGGCTTGTGAATCCATATCTCAATATAGGAATTCCTATATGCGTTCATATCAAATACAAACTGCACTGTACACATTGTACGTACAGACTATATTTAAGAATAAGTTATTGCTTTATAGCTTAAGTCAATTTGTATAGGATGAGCCGTGAATACAGGTTAATTTATAGTGAAATGGCAAAGTTGAGGTTTAGGGAATTTTGAGTGTTCTTTCAAGCGCGGCGGAGTTCAGTTCTCGCTCACCGCCATTTATGTTCAACGAAGTTCAACGGAGCTTCCGGTCGCAGCCAACCCGGGCCAACTCCTTCCATTACATCTCACTTTCAACCTCCTTTACCCTCAACTGACTCCAAATACATTGCTAATACATCTACCCCTCGCCTGCTCAACTTCATGACTTTGGGAATTTTCATGTGTATTAAAATGGAAAAGAACAAACGCGTGTTCGGAGAAAAAGTCAAATGTAAGCAAAGAGGGATGATGGAGAGAACGTGGAAGAGGAAAATCCCTTTTGTTCCTTCCACACCCTCAGACGCGTCTCAAATGTCTCAATATGGTTCAGTTGAAAAGCCTTCGTTGAAGGGGTGAAATTCAAACACCTGTGCCTTTATATCTGCTTTTCCGCATTATGAGCCAAAACGGAGAAATTAAAACATGACTCTCATGGCTCTCTTAAACTTATGGCCATGGAGAACCTGTAAATTAAGGAATTAACCATTGCATTTTTATATCTACAGATCTACAACATTAAATTCGCAGGAGTGTTTATTTATAATAAAGATATAATAATTGTATATATATGTAAGATGTAATGAATATTCTTTAAGATTTAACATGGATTGGATTGGATTTAGTAGGATTTATATTACTATAAATTATACTACAATTTGTATAAATAATTATTGTATAACAAATTTTAAATAATCGTAAATTAAAATAGTGTAATTGATGAGTTTGTTCAACTCGAGTTGATTCCTTTTTTGATGAGAATGATGAGTATTGGGTTGGTTAAGGGAGGATTTAAGAGTTTAATGATGAGGGAAATGAGGGATGAATTGCGTAATTGAATGTTTTCAGGATTCACCTGGCCCTTGATGAATGGCCATGCTAATAGTACAAGTTTTTTCCTTTTCTAATCCCCAGTTCGTTGGAGTATTCAAATCGCTTTTCATTTCACGGACTTCCTTTGCCTCAATCAATGCGCTAATCCATATGTAAAACCTTTTTTAATGTCCAAGGAGTAAATGGAGAAAAGCCAATTGGATCCAACGTGAAATGAAATGAAGGAATTTGCAATGAAGAAAATGAGGATTTTACTGGGAGTTTTTTAAAGGATCGTAAAAGCATGTGAGAATTCTTCAAAGGAAAAGATCAATGACATTTTCATATATTAACGTCTTAAATCTGTTCCAATGAGAAATTCTGGCATTTTCATCTTGGCCAAAGAAAGACACGGGAGTGAATAGGATTTGATAAGCTTCAATGCTCATTTATTTAAATGCTTATTAAGCAATTTAAAAATTCACACAACACATGAATTTTCAAACAGATGTTTGCTTGCTAAATATAATTTAGTTAGCTAATTAGTTTAATTAATGTTTAATTAGTGTTTTAATACAATTTATTTACAATATATCAACACTTATATATCAAAGTAATCAAAAAACTTAAAAACGGAAGAGTCCATTGAGAAGCTAAGAAGAATCTTGAATAAATATTTTAATATAATAACATATTAAAATTTAATTCAATGGCTAAAAGAAAAATGTTTATTTTTCCATTAGTTTATTACAAAAGTGTATTTATAAAGGATGTGTAGAATGTTAAACCTGTAATATTTAAATAATGCTAAATGATTCTCGTGATGTTCAATACGGTTAATCAAGAGGATCTCAATGCATTTCATGACATTCCCATCTGGCCCTTCTGCTCATCATTATTAAATAACTTTTAACCAGAGTTTGTTTAATCCACATTAAGTGAGAAGAATTTCCGTGTGTCTTCTGTGAAGCCTATCAATTTCCACGGAAGGACAACAACATCTTCCTTTATTCACTTTTTTCCATTCAAAATTTCGTCTCGGACGGAGGAGTTTGTTTAACATGAAAAAAATGACAAATTCCCTTGCGGTGGAAGTTGATGTCAACTTCGCATTATCGCCACTGCGAAACCCACAGTTAAAATAAAACTCGGAAAATACAACAAGACTTTCCTATATTATGATAAAACATAATATACCTAATATTACATACACTTATACTATACTTTTCTCATATTAGCTATATGGATATAATACATAGTATTTTAGCAGTAAAAAATGTCATCGTCGGTGAGTTTTAAACGAACTCGTGAGGTTTTAAATTGCCCTTAAAAAATGATACACTTAAACGGCTAATCACCTTTAAACTTCTTTAATTCCTTTGTTAAACACATCTGATCAAGCTTTTAATATAAGTGTTTGTGTGTATAGTACATGCATTTATTCGTAGTTAATCTAAAGGTAAGTTAAATAATGGCGTAAGTTAATTAGTTTAAATTCATTTTGAGCCTTGTTTAACATTTGATTGCTCATGAGTTTAAAAAGCAAGTTGTTGGGAATGGAAAAAATCAAAGACAATAAGAATTCCAATTATAATTAACTTTTATTTAAACTAAATACAATAAGAGGGCATTGAGAGGGAAATAAAAAGATTCTTGTCAAATGTGAGAACGTGGGAATGAAAAGTGCAAAAATGCACCATAGAGGAAATTGATTATCATTCCCATTTCATCATGGATTTTTGCCCAATTATAATTTACAAAAGCCATTGACTTGACTTTTCTCATGGTACTTTTATTTCTAATTGTTCATTTCCGACCAACTCGATACTTTTGATTTAACATTATGAAAAATATTTATTAGTCAGAAAAAAACCCAACCGGCTGGTCCAACCCCTACAGCATAGGGATGGATAGATGGGAATTTTGTAAACTTGAACTTTTAATTCAAACTTGTCTCGTTTTCCTACAATACTTGTAAAAGCTATATGATAAGTAGCTTGATACTTTTCCTATAACATTACACAGTCAAGTACAGTGTATGAGTAAATCAGTATAAATGTATATGAGTATATGATTGTAAATGTGAGAATATTAAGTGTATGAGAAGTTCGCGAAATCTCTCAAGTACTTCAACTTGATATAAAACGAGATTCACTTTTGTTTCTTTCGTTCTCCATTGGGATTTTCTTATTAACATAATGCTTTTAAAACAACTCGGGTCTTGAGTTCAACTCCTTCCAAGTCGGTGTAATTAGAGAGGAAAGTGAAAGTCAAATTCATCAATTTTAATTTATGGGTTATTGAGGGTTTAAAAGCCGCCGCGTTGAAAAACTCCACAGAAAAACGCCCTTCCAATAAAACCATTGTTGTAATATGCAATAATCAACAGAGAATTTTATCCCTTGTAAATTAGCCATTGCATTTTGCTGCTGTGATTTTTATTACTTGTGAGTTTATGCGAGAACTTATGTCTTACAAATTTTTCTTCGCTTAGACTCTTATTACGCCTTATTACATCTCTCTTCCAACACATCAATGACATTTATTGAGGAAAATGTTGATCATAAAATGGATTCAATTTTGAGATTCACGCGACGTTGGTGGAATATTTGAGTTCGTTAGCACAAGGAAATTTAATTTGTTTTTTTAATATTCTTAAATGAAACGGAGTGAAATATTTGGTTCATTTGTTCCTTTAGACGTTGGTAATTTGCCTTTTCCTTGCCGTTTTTCAATTAGGACAAAAAAGCCCATTTATATATTGAGAAACGAAGAGAGGAAGTGATTGAAATTTGTAAGATATAAGATATCTTCCATATATCATACTAACTTATATACATAAGTAAGTAATAATATATGAAAATTAGGTTAAATATTTAGTATTACTAAATAGTGTATGAGTTTAGGTATGAGTGTATGAGTATTTATATGAAGTTTCTCAATTTTTGAATTAGCGGGATTACAAAAGGAATTTGTGGACATTACCTACTTTACATTAAGCTTTATTTTACCAGAATGGTTAAATGGATTCACATTAACAGACCGCGTCCACACACATACACTTAACTTATAACTTGAGATTTATTAAACAAGGAATGTGTGGAAGTGCTTACTTGAGGTATTTAAGACTCCAGTGTGGTTGAAGTATTTATTCAAGTGCTTTTGTTAAAGAACGTCAAAAACCGTGTAAATAATCACATACAGATTCGACGGCCACTAACTCTAATAAATGCATTACTTAATTCGACAAGAAAATAGTTGAGGAAATCATAAGTCAATTTGCTTAGGTATATACAAAATTACTTAATTTGGAAGTTAAACTGGGCGTTTTTTTCATATCACTAATGGGATCTGCACAATGGGGGAATTTAATAAAGATCTCCTTTGCTGCTCCTGGTTTTTTATGCATGGGGAACTTTCCTATTTACTTTTATTTGTGCCTTTACTTTTAAATGAATGTTGTTGGGTGAGTGAAGGGATTTTTGTAATCCGTATTTAAATTCCCACTTTAAGTGGTTAAATAGAAGTAAACAAAGAGACAGCGTTTACCAAACATCACGAATCTGAATATCTAGACCATTAGACCATTGAGTGAGCGGAGTGAGCGAGTGAAGTATGTCTTAATAACACAGAAAGAGACAATTCCCTCCATTTTAACAAGCCATTCAAATCCTCCTCGAAGACGACCCATTAAATATATTCATTCTCACCTTAATTGAATTATCAAACAATTTTCAAGCACAGCATTTTATGCATTTATCTCATATAGTGTGAAATCCTAATAAATAATTACATTTGCTTATAGATATATTACAAAGTACACATTACTTTATTAGCAAACTTTACATTAACAAATAAAGCTAGGCTAAATAGGCTTAATGAGTAAATAAAATTTATATTATATAATTTATATAACAGAAAATTCTGTATTTCACTTTTGTATGATTTGATTAAGAAGTTCATTTACACTTTTGATAATGAGACGATGTTTGTAAGTATGAAAGAATTTTCGTATGAATAATATATGAATGGTTCCTGTGTTTGGTTTAGATTTTGATCATTTCCTTCCTTGTTCCTTTTGTAAAAGACATCGTCGTGGCTTCACTCCAGTTCCGATGCTCAAACAAACCCTTTTCCTGTACCTTGAAGTTTAACCTGTAGCATAATAAGCTACACGCCTCCATTTCACGATACGTATTATTTACAAAGTTCCTTTAAATTAATATTTGAGTTGAAAAGTCCTCAATCGCCCTTAGAAAAGGAAAAAAAACTTGGATTTCCTCCCTTGTGCGTGCTCGTGATAGGGCATAATGTTCTTGATAGTGGAATTCACTCAAAAACTCATCCAAATGCATTTACAGCTTACTGTGCTTACATGGGAGTTCTATGCTTATTTATTGTGAGAAGAACATGAAGGAGGAACAGCAGTGGAGTTGATCGAAATACATGAGTGTTGTTTGTGTAATGTAATATTATGGTTGGACTGAACAGTGTTTTGGGCTTCTCCATGACTCGGACAAACGAGAGGGAAAAAGAAAGGAAAGATGGTTAATGGAACCCCAACGTGTTCCCTGGTTTGGATAAAAACCTTCTTTCCGGTCTTTTTAATACTCAATAGGAAATTGCTTTTCCCCCTCACTTCTTCTCATTAAACTTTTCTTTCAACAAACAGACGGTTTTTTTTAAATATATAGAATACCCGAGTATTCTTCATTGAATTGCTTAGTTTTCGATATTCACTTTAGTGCCGATTTTTATTTAAGGTATAAATAATCTTATGAATTTATTTAAGAGTTAAACAAGCAGTTATAAGCTTATCCTTCGTCTTATTTGCTTATTATTCTATGGTTTGATTTATGGATGATTTAAATGAATTCATACAAGTATGCCTAACTTAATTTACTTAACTTAATTATTAATTAATTATAGACATTAAAATAATAAATAATATATTTTACCTTTATGAGCATGACGGAGGAAGATGTGAGTTGGAGAGATGGAATTAATAGACAAATGGGGTGAACTGATCCGAAGATGAGATTAAAGGGCAAAATAAGTTCAATTGTTGAATGAAAGTCTTTGGGTCTTGTTTTGATCTCTCGCGTAAAAATACAACAACGAGTTCTTGTGTTTTGAGGCCAAGATGGACTGAATTTAAATGTCAGTTGACAAGAAAAAAGGAGATAAACGCGAACTTGTAACGGCGGTTCAGGAAAAATTACTATTAAATTCCTTGAAGAACAATACTAAATTTAAATTCACTCGTTGTCTCAATCAATTTTCTGGCTTGACAATGCACAGAGGGATTTCTTCATTTGACTCAATGAAGATAATATGATTTTTTCAGAGTTAAATCCTCTAATGCTCAAATATACTAACTGTATATAAATTTTTTAAGTTCTTAAAATTCTTGAGTTGTTCTATTCTTTATTCTTTTTAAATTAATTTAACCAAAAATGGTGAATAATTTTGTGGGGAATTAATATTTATGAAGTTTTGTAGCGATGAAGGATGAGATTTGGGAGATTTAGTGTAAGAGATGTTGATCTCTTGGGATTCTCTGTTGCACTGACGAGGGTTGAAGGAATGAACTCGAATGCATGTGAGAAGCTTCAAACCCCCGCAACAGCCGCTACTCCTTCCTTCTCTATACGTCCGCATGAACATTTGGAAAAGGAGCCAACACTTGCATTGACAGAATTGAGAAAGGAAATGCTATAAATGAATATTTCCCGAATCATTTTAAAACTTCTCTCAATTCCGAACACAACGGTATAACATTAACTAAATATTATAAAAATAAATAAATATTATAACAATGTATGATATCAAAAAGTTATTTTAACTATGCATTTGCATGCGAAATAAACAAGCTCAATGACCATTGGACATTTTTCTTACCAAATCAAGTATTTTTGTGAATTATAAGAAATGAATATAATTAAACGAAAATAATTTTATTCAGAACATAAGGAAAATAAATACAAAATGAACATTAATAGAAATATTAAAAACACAGATTCAGGAACAAAGAAAACGGTGCGATTTGTACAGAATTGGAATTAGAGAATCTTGGCTTGGCTTTTGGAGAGCTAGCTGCAGTTGTTTCTTTTCACCCCTTATTCGATCTCCCGCATAGACATGGTCCCGCACCCGCATATATCACATTCTCATTTATTGCATACGGAGAGATTGTTAATCGTAATCAATTTAATCAAATTATGATTTCCCATAATCTCGTTATTGCCAAATTAGCACATGATGATGAAATCAATTAATAGAATTGATTGACTCCCTCTCATTATTTATTTCTTCACGAGTCACTTGATGCGTCGGAGGAATGTTAATGATGAATATTCGAGATTTGGGTTTCTCTTCGAGTTGTTGAATTGCTTCAGTGTAGGAAGGAAGCACGTCGATGAGATCTGTAAATATTTATTAATAATTAATACAGTTAAAATAAGAATTCATCATAATGATCTCTATTTCTCTATTGAATGTGTAATTTCATTTTTTAGGAAATTACAGAATTTATAATTATTAAAATACCATTATATTGAGGTGGAGGAATTTTTTCCAATATCATGGCATTGGCATTATTAATTTGGTTTCTTTGATGATGCCAATGTCGGAGTCTTTGTTCTTCCAATCTTATCCTCATGCTCAATATATTAGATGAAGAAATATCTGATTGATTTATTGACTCTTCACGACCTATTGATTAAATTATTATTATTATAATTACAATATAATACTATATTACATTTACAGCATACAGAATAATTATTAATTATGATTAATAAATTGGTCAATTACGTTGTTTTAATTTAAATCTCCGTAAAATGAGTCTTGTAATGAAAGATCCTATTACGATGATGAGAATGAACCAAAGAGAGCCTCCAACGATGTAAAGTCTGTCCAAAGTTCCTATTTGATTAGTCTCAGTAGTCGAAGTGGATTCTTCGCCAATATCCAAATTGTTCTCAAAAAGATTCTCAAGCTTTGCTTCAAACATTTCTCATTCAAAAGTTGATGGCCAACTGATCAAGTTGGAAATGAAAATTTGTTAAATAAACTCGACACTTGAAAACGTTCACACTGACTCTTCAGATAATTTTATATTGATCGAATCTCGTATTATCCAAACTTACATGAACTTAGCTTATAATTTAGTGATAATGAGCTAAAAATGAATATTTTACATTCTTCCTGTAAACTTATGTTAACTCACTTGATAAGTTTACTAGTTTTAGCCAAATTTAAACTTTTTTCTAAACAATTTAATGGAAGTTAAATAATATTAGATAAGATTTCAATTCTATTATTGGAATTCAATAGTTTTATAATATTAGCTATTTGCTGAATTGTATTTTGAGTGATGGACGGAAATTACACAAACTTATCTAAATATTCCTTTTTTACCGCAATGATCAATTAAACTAAAAGTCTAACTACATGGTTTAAACACTTGAGTTAGCTAAAAATAAATTGCACTTGACTTTTTACACCTTGTATAAGTATTTTTACTTGTGAACAATTTCTAACACTGAATGAGTTCCAACGAGTTGAATTCCAATTTAAATACTATTGTAAATAATTTGATTCATATTTATATATTAAAATTGTAAATGATATTGAAAACATTTGCAATAAAATTCCAAATAAAATTGCACATCAAAAAATAACAAAACTGAGAAAATGTGGCAAATAATATAATATAATTTCATTAATAATTAAATCGCAATAAAATTATCTATTTGATTAAATGGAATTTGAAATTAAACATTTTCTACAACATTTTCACAATTTTCATTTCCACGTTTATTATTAATGTGGGTGAAACTCGTTTCCGCCATTTCGCTCTCATCTTCCACGGCGTCTGGGTTCTTCAATGCTTTGAGATACACATTTTGATCGCAGATATTTTTCCCTATTAAGCAACTGCTTCCACTTTGGAGCTTTTGAAAATCGTTTGAATTCCCAAATCTCAATGAATTTTCATTCATGGTTTCGTTGATTTGCCTATTGGGTTGATTCGATTGATTGGGAATTTCCTCGTTTCTTCTTTCGTTGGGTTCATTGAGTGTTGGGTCGCCCAGAGGAGAACGGCGGGTTAAAAAGCAAGTGAGCCATTTTAAAGCTTCTCGGCGAAAAGTCTCGTTGAGCCAACAATAAATAAACGGATTGCAACAAGAGCTGAACATGGCGATGAGGTGACAAATTAAAATCCCAGTAGAATTTGGCCGTATTTGATTGAAATGGGTTAAAAGATGGTAAATGTTAATTGGGGCCCAGCAGATTGCAAATAAAATGACGGTGAGGACGAGCATTTTTATTGTCTTCTTTTTTGCACGCGATTGGGCTTCTATTTGTCTCGGGGTTGTCTGCCCTAAATATAATTATTTACATTATTCCACATTTAAATATTCTCTATTTGAATTTGTAAAAATCAAACAAATTACAAATAATTGTATGATTTGTAAAAACATTTACAATTTGCAAAAACTAATATTTAGTTACTAAATTCATGGAAGATGTTAAAAGCTTTTCTATACCTAAATTCGAGGATCTTCTGCGTAATTTTTGCATAATAGAGACATAGGAGAAAGTGGTGAATGTGAGAGGGATGAGATATTGGGCCAAGAAAGTCCCAATGATTAAAATCTGGCGTGTGAGATTTGAGTTGAATTCTGATTGGCATCTTTGCACAATTCGGACAGTCAATGTGCTCCTCACCTTCAAGAATAGTTTAAAATCACATTATCATAATTGGAATTTACAATTTCATTAATTTTACATTTACATTTTAATTAAATTATAATTAGTACTAAATTCAGAATTAATTATTAAGTATAAAATCCACAATTAATGCGGCAATACAAATTAAGACTTTTGTAATATTGAGAAGACCTTGTGGTGAATAGCAAAGGGAAGTGCGAGAAGCGCAGCAGCCACCCAAATGGTCGCCACAAGCAACGGCCCTTGCGATCTCTTCATCCTCTTCCCTAATGGATTCATAATGACTTGAAATCTGTCCATGGCGATGACAGCCATCGTGAACGACGTCACGTATACCGAGGAGACTTGAACGAACGGAACCAACTGGCACAGGAAATCTCCAAATGGCCATTCGGTCAACAGAACTCGCGCGGCCGAAAAGGGAATGTTGAACGTCGCCATGACCAAGTCGGAAACTGCCAAATTGGCCAAAAGGGCGTGAGTCAAAGTGTGAAGACGACGACTTCGGATCACAAGCTAAAATTTAAAAAAATAAACACCATTCAATTTAATAAAAAAAACAATTTTAAAAGATTGATATAATGGTGCTTATTTGCAAAATCAATTTTTAAAACAAGAGTTTTGTAAATTGTAATTTTCACATAATGGCACATACGTACATTAAATTAATGGTATTAAATATTAGCCTAAAAATAAAATTCGTCATCATCAAAAATCTTAAACATTTTTTTACTTGAATGAATGGATGAATTAATTGAATTTTGTTTAGAATTAAGAAATATAAAAAATTAAAAAAATTAAATAAAATATATTACTTAATATATATAAAAAATAATATATTAGTAGAAATAAGATTAAAGAATTTAAGAATCTTTGGACTAATTAAATATTTTTACTTGGACCACGAGGAGATTCCCAATGATTGCCACTGTGGCAATGAGTAGATACGTGAGTATGATGAGAATATGGCGCGTCGGCGATTCTCCTTCGTGTTCCTCCTCCATGAAGTTGTTGAGGTCATTGAGGTCATGTAGGGAGAAGTTCATTTGGCTCATGTTCTGCTTCCTCTGCTCGAGGAGATCCAGGATGTGATGGAGGTTTGCGAGCAAAGTTGGTCCAATCTCGCTCCGCCCCTCCTTGGAGACCACTTGGGAAACTTGGGATGAGGAGATGGAGGACTCGGCGGAGTCACTCGAGTGGAGGAGAACAGGCCCAGTGGAGGGACGCGGGAGGAGACGAACGAGGAGTTGGCGAAGTTTCTCGAGGAATTCCGCCGCGTCCTTCATCCCTCACGTCCCTTCATGGGACTCAAGGGCTCGAAACTTGAGGAATCAAAATTCCACTTTCACCGCCGAGACTTCATTCAATTTGACTCTCCTTGGAAAGAACAAACGGCTTCCTTTCAAAATCACCTTTTCACTTTGACTTTATTAGCTATATGCCGTACTAATGGAATTTTGTGATAGATACTTTATTGATTCCTTAATATCACTTAATTATCTCCTATACCTCATTTGTTTCTTCATTATGGAACCTAACTATAGTAAGTAGCTGTTATAGAGTCAAAGCTACTAATTAAAACTCTTCAAATAAACTATACTTATTCGAGAATGATTGATACTATCACAGTGTATTTAGGTAATAAAAGTTCAGTGACATACAAGTAAATATAAGTAGTAGGCACAATTAATTGATATTAAATAACTTATAAAAAATTATAGCCCTATTATTGTTCCATTATTAAAGGTCAAGGAGGTTTTAATTGGTTAAGTAAGTGCCTAAACTGCCTAGTATAAGAATCAAATGAAGATTTTTCTATAAATTCCTTTATCTAATAAAGGCTATAATACTGGTGGCAAAATACTGGTATAATGATAAAATGTATTATTTGTACTGAACTAGTATATTCTTATTTGTCAATAATTGTGAAAAAAGTAGAAATTTCCTTAAAATTAAGATAAATCATGAAACGAAGTTTTGTGTTTAATGCGATTTATGACAAATAATTAAATTGAACTGATCAATGATAAATTAAAATTACCTATTAGTGTGAATCTGTAAGGGATTTAGGGTTTTTTTTGTCTATTTTATGCCCGTCTTTTAGTGTGAATAAAACAAGGAGTTTGACATTAAGAAAATGTCTAAACAGGCCAGAAAGGTTGGACCTTGAGCTTCGCTTGGTGGATTGTGAGAGCTGAGACTAAGAAAGTCGTGTGCTTTATGTGGAAGTTCTTGTCTTTGTGTCGGCGCCTGGAAGTTTCCTTTGTGATCCTCGGGAGTTTAATTCCTTCTGAATCGGAGGTTGAGATAAACGAAGAAGAGCCAGTAACTCAACATTTCCCCGACGTCCTCAAGACCTTCCGTCCCTTTACGACCAAACTTGGGTTCCCTTCACCCTCTTCATCACTCCGCTTTATTATGCTTATGTGGCAAATGAAGAGCTCATATGGATTTTAATCAATTTCAACCGTTAAGCCAAATATATGACTCCATTTACAAGGATTCATCTACGTTTTGACACCCCAACTTCCACATAAATAAACATCACTTTTGCATAATTAAAGTCTTGGCGCTATATTATGTCGCAATATTACGCAAATATATTAGATATAGTCTATTCCGCTTACACTATATTGCCAATATGCAATGTATAGCATGGCTTGGCTTAGTAACAATAAGTAGCTTGGCCTTTAGCTGGAAACTAACCATATAGTTAAATACAAGTTATTAAGTATAACAATGTTATAGTCACTTTACAAGTTTAATCTTACATAATTTAGTTAAGTAAATTCAAAATTGATAAATTAGAATTTTTGATGACTAAACGTTTATTAAATGATTTATTTTACTGATATATACTGCAGTGTTGGAAAATTATTTTTGTGCTTTGATTTTCATTCCTTTGATGAGATCAACTCCCGTGAGTTGCGTCACTAGTTGCGGGAGTCTTAAGACGCTTTCAAGGATTTCCACGTTGAGTTTTGAAATTCCGATTTCCCCGCCGACGCTCACCATCGTCTTATTGGCGGCCGTCAACGGGGCCGTCATTTCCGAAGCGATCTTTGGAAGCGCGTCGATAATGAGCCCGACCATCGCAGCGTCTTTGTACGTTTCATACGCTTCTGCTTTCTCTTGAAGCGTCAAAGCTTCTGCTTTCCCACGAACGCTTGCAGCATACGCTTTCGCTTCTCCCTTGATTTTGATCGCTTCTGCTTCGGCCTCTGCTTCCAAAATGCAACGATTCCTGTTGGCTTCTGCTAACTTTTCAAGTCTAATGACAAACAGGATTTATTAGTCAAATTTATAATAATATTAAATATTAAATCAATAATCATTTGTAATCCTAACTAAACTTGTTAATTAAATAAATATAACAATTATAATTAAGATGGATTAAAAATTGCCTGAATTTTTCAGCTTCAGCAGGGCGCATAATTCTGGCTTCTAATTCTTTTTTCCTTCGCAAGATTTCTTGGTCTTGTACTGCGATATCTTGAATTCGCTCAATCACTCTGATTTCCATTTCCTCTTCGCGGATCTTCTGGCGTGTAATAGCTTCTTGAAGCGCATAAGCCATTTCAGACTCGGCTTTCTTTGAAAAACATTAAAATAAAATTAATTAAAAAATGTTATATTTTTAATTACATTTAATAATTGTAAATACCCAAGCAAATGACTAATGTCTAGTTACCTAATGCAAATATCTATTACATTATCTTTATATTCTATACTTATCTTATTATGCATTGTATTTAATATGCATCTAAGAATTTAAGCAATTCATTTGTTTTATACAAGTGTATAGAGTGTTGTATAAAGACCTTTGTATTGACTTCTAAATCGTAAGAGGCCTTTTGAAGCTCATAGTCTCTTTTGGCTTTCGCAATGTCCCCATCGTGGCTGTACTTGGCAGCCAATTGCTCTTCTGTTGCTTTCGCTTCGCGAATCCGCTTGTCTCGCTTGGCCTCTGCCTCGCCGATCCGCGCGTCTCGCTTCACTTCCGCTGTCCGAGCCATGCCGAGGGATTTTAAATAGCCCTCAACAATTCAAATCCAAATTCCAATCAGCTCAAATTAAAGTAATTACTATTATTTATGAAATGCATTGAATTACAAAGTCATCGCGAATGTCTCTGAGCGTATAGGAAATTATGGTGAATCCGAGATTCCTCAAATCCGGAGTGGCTACTTCATACACTTTACGACTAAACTTCTTCCGGTCTTTGTAGATCTCCTTTTAATTAAAACATTCATTTAAATCCAACTAACTCATTATAATGTACAATTTAACTCTTCAATTTAACTCATTCTTACACATTCAATTATTTAAATTATTTACACACTATTTAACTCTCATATAGTTAGTAATTTTCCCTAGATTCCCTCATTGTTTGATTAATAGTGAATGTACCTCGACAGAGAGCGAACCAATGATTTCCCTTTGATGTCCCTCGAGCGTCTCATGAGCCACATTTTGTATTTCCTCAATGTCGTCTTTGCCCAAGAGTTGCTCGCAGGCCGTGAGGAGTTGGTCCTCGTCCGTTCCTTGGATCTTCACTTGAGCAACTCCAGTGACGGTGATGGGAACTCCTTGGCTCGTGTAAACCATCGGAGACTCAACCGTCAACGTCATCGTTTTCAACGGCAACCTCAAATTGCCATTCAACATCAAATTCGGATATTTAATTATTTATTTACGTCATACTTACTTGCACTACCATTAATGTGGCAATACAACATAAAATTTAATTTCATATAATACATATTAGAAATTA